>RJWH01001264.1:231041-417049 GCA_004363575.1 Solenodon paradoxus
GGGGGGGACGCCACAAGTAAAGGGACATATATGCGCCTCTCCAGTACCCCTGCAGGCAGCCCTGCCCAGAACTCGCTCATTCCCAGTGAACTAGGATTAACCTTTTCTCCAGGAACCCTCCAGGATTTTGACTTAAACTTTGGCCCAGACATTCAGCAAATGAGACCACCCAGGACCCCAGGTTTGCCTGTGAGGAGAGAGAACTGGCACTGCTCTGTGATGAAAGCAGAGAATGAAGCTAGTTAACGGAGATGCCTGAGGAGTTGAGGAGCCACGGGGTCTTTCGGGGTAGAGTGAGTCACACCTCTGCACAGGGAGCCACATAGACCGTCCTCTGAGTGACCACGAATGACAGCTAAGTGGATCAGCACACATGGACACTTTCACTGATGCATTTATTGACTCAGCTCTCATTCTATCAACTCTTCCTCCTTGATCTCTGAGTAAGCCCTCTTCTGAATCGTAGGAGTTCAATGTGAGGAGTCACCTCTGGCTGAGAGAACTGGGAAGGCTTCCCCAGGAGGCAGGCTTTGGACAGCACATTGAAGAACAGATGAGAAGGGTGGGGAGCAAGCCCTGGCAGGTCACTGAGGAATCTGATTTGTCAGGAGTGGCGGGAACAGACAATCATGGAATGATTTTGTTCTGGGACTTGACATGCATAATCTTGCATTAAGTCAAGAAAAAGGTGACAGTAAGCTGTAGAACAGACACGCCAGAGAAATCCAAAACAGGGAGATCTGACATTTGTTCTGGTTATAGTTAAATCCCAAAGAGAGATGTTCATAAACCAAACTGGGAAAGATGGAGATTCTGATGATCAGTTCAAAGAATTTGGGAGAGAAAAACAGAAAGACAACAGTTTACAACTACCTCTGTTCAGAACCTGTAAAATGCTCACTTGTAGGCATTTGTATTCTAAAAAAGAAGGAGGTCTCTAACTGAATTGGTAGCATATTTCTAACTCTTTGCTGTAAGTCACATTTCTCTGAGGAAAATGGAGCGTTTGTTACAAAAGAAGTAATTCCTCCCAGTGCACATGTAATTTGCTTTACTTCTAGCAGAATTCAGGGTATCTTTCCAGCTCTGGATATCTTACTTATCTCAAAGAACTTCTAGCTCTGTATCTACTTCCAGCAGAAGCCGGAATGGGAGACCTAGCAGGAGAGAGAGACAGTAACTCCAAGTTACCACCCAGTTACCGGAGAGAATAAAATGAATGGACTATTTATAATGAGATGAAAGAAAACTAACCAGGAATGGTGCAGCAGCGCCAGGACCATTACCAGGGAGAGGCCTGCCCACAGTAAGCTGGAAGGGACAGGAAAGGAAGTAGTCAAAGAACCCAGAGAGGACTGCAGCTGAAGGAAGAGGAGGCCTGAAAGTTGGAAAGTCACTGTGGTTTTCACTGTAGGAGGCAATCAAGTGCTGCTAACCAATGCCCCCAGGCAAGGAGCTGGAAGGATAATACCCTCCAGCTCTTTCTCCTGCTCTCCTAGTTCCACTAAGGTAGGAACTCAAACAGAACCCATACAGGGAGGGAGCTTAATTGACACCGTGCCTGCAAGTTAGCCCCCGGGGACAGAGCAAAGGGGAGAAGAGCAAGAGTGGATCTGGAGGGACATGGGGAATAGTCCACAAATACACTAATATGGACAGCCATGCACAACAGAACCCACTATCATTTCCTGAGTGCTAATTATGGGTCTCCCCTGAGGAAATGGTGTAAAACCAAGGCTGGGCTTTGAGTAATACGAAGGAGAAAGCTAGTCTGAGGGAGAGGAGCTTGGCAATGAGACCCTCAGAGGAGCAGGCACCCCAGGAGCTGTGCAAACAGTGCAGGAGGAGAGAAGCTCAAATCCCTTCTCAGGTCCTGGTTGCAGGTGGCTGAGAAATGGTAACTTGTTTTCTTGAAAGTCCCTTGATTCCATAGCAAAAGACAAAATCCCTCCTTTACATAAGTCCGTTTGAGGAAATATCTTTCTTACAACCAAAGGACTTTGAGTCTACTTCATTTGAAAAAAGACACACTTGAATGAACAATTTCATTTAATCCACAAAACAACCCTGAAAGATAGGCACCCTAACCCAATTTTAAAGATGCGGATGTTTAATATTAGAATAATATTAGATAAACGTCACAGAGGGAGCTGGACTTGCACTCGGGTCAGTCTGACTCCAATACTCTGGAATTTTCTAGGGCTCCCCAAGTGGTGCAAAGCTGGCCAAAAACAAATCCCAAAACCAGACGGGAACTCCACCTTTAATGGAGGCATTCTCAGAAACTGGCCTCCCCATTCCAGCTTTCCAGCTAAAGCATGGTGGAGTTATACTGAGTAGCTGGCCACTCAGCACATAAATGTTTGACAGGAGCAAGCAAGGGACCAACCCCGAACTTGTAAAGCCACGGCCAGTTATTTCTCACGTGCTCCTAAGGAAGGCAGTGTATTTCCAAAAGCGGCTGTTCCTCAGCTCAACACCAAGGACTGGGTTGACTGCACACGGTACCCCCAGCCCCAGCGGGAGACTGAACGGTTGGAGGAGCAGGGTTTGTTCACTAACTACCCGCCAGGAGACGGGGCGGGGCTCTAGTTCCCCCCAGCATCTCCCACCCCTAGGCCAACACCAGTCTGCTTCCCCACCTCAGAGCAGGAAGGTGAGGTGAGGTAATGTCTCCGCAGTGGCCTGGAGATGAAAAGAATCCCAGAAATGCCGTGTTTAATTTAAAGCAGACCCAGTCTTCTTAGCCAGGCTGCAATTTCACTCAGAATAACCAGTTTGTTTTTCTTGGACATTCCAGGATCTAACCGGCCACCCCATTAAATCCCAACCGGAATGTTAGGGAAGCCACATGCTGGTGGCTTGCTGGAGGCCACATGCTGCCAGAAATTCAGTCATTTGAAACCTTCTCCTTCTCCCTCAGGCCTGAGTCTCCTGAATGGGGCAGAATGGGAGACCCCCATTTTCTCTCTGTGACTTCTTTCTCCCCCTGCCTTTGGTGCCCAGTGTTCTGGACGTGGGTGCCATACAGGTACTAATGACCACATGGCTGTCACCTACTTGAATGATCTGCTTATGGTGCGCTCTCTGTGTCCTGCTAAACATGTTCTATTACTTTCTTGTAACGTTTTACAAAACGCCAGTAAGGGGTATAAAACATTTTTTTATTTCTCCTTTTTCCTCTTTTTTTCGGATGGTGGAACCAAGGCTTAGGGAGGTTACATGACTTGTCCTAGGCCCCCAAGCTAGGACAGGAATACACGCCGACCTCCACCCCTCCAAACATACACTCCCCTAGCTCTAGGTCCAAAGCCCACGCGTCTCTGCGTTGTCCGTCTGGACCAGCCCCGACCTCTGGGAGCCTGAGGAACCCCAGCTGCTGTGCTTCAAGGCAGGTGCCTTTGTGGGCCCTATTGATGTCTGTGAAGAGAGCCGCCCCGGACACCTGGTGAGTGCTGGTGGGAGGGAGTGCTGGCATCACATTTCCATTTTGGATTGGGTTGGATTGGGGACTTCTAACTCCTGTGGTTTTTACTGCCTCCAGGGGATTTTTTGGAGTCCTGGCTTGTGAATATCAGGTGAGCCTCAGAGCAGGAGGAGCAGCCTGGTGGAGCTGGTGCGCTCCCTGTCTGGGCCTGTGGTCTCAGCAAGTTCTTCCCCCTTCCCGCCAGTGCGGCTTCTCTTTAAAATGGTAAATGGGGACAGTGAGGGGGAGGAGCGTAGGACTCGGATTTCTCTGGAGACTCTGGCTCTGCTCTGAGTTAATTCTACAGCAGGGTTTGTGCAGCTTGGCCTTGGCTCGAGGAGACCAAGTGGGAGGGGAGAGGAGGAGAGAAACTAGGGAGCCGCTTCTGGGGAAATTTCCAGGACTGGGGAGAGGAGAACAGAGTGGGTGGGACCTGCAGCCAGAACTTGAGCCTAGACGACCCTGAGGAATTTATTCCAGAGCCTTCAGGACACTTTCAGAGGCTTTTACCAAAGTGCTACCTTCCTTCTCTAGGCTAGGAGGGCACAACAGATGGCATGCCCAGGGCAAAAGGCTGCTCCAAGCAGAGAACAGATTTTCTTCTTTTCATCTTCAAAAGGGAAGACCCACCGCGACCTCCAACAGGGCTATTCTCTGCCTGTGGCCCCTCCAGGCTCAGAGCTCAGAATGAGTGGCCTGGCCTCATACTGGGGCTGCAGTTTGAGTCCACAGGGAGTGGGGAGGGTAGGAGGGTGGATCCTGACGCAGGTGAGACTCCTCGTCTACAGGTGCAGCAGGTGCTGCTGGTGTTGCTGGCAGCATAGGGAACCAGAAGCCGCAGTTCAGTTTGGGGGTGGAGCCGATAAGGAGTCTCTGGGGAGCAGCTGGCTCAGCAGACAGGGGACTTAGTGTGGGAATTCTGGGCTGTTTCTTTCCCTCTGGGGCTCCCAAGATCGGTTTCCATAGCACCCAGAGGCTGACTTGGCCACACATGTCAAAGGAGACATTGTGTTGGAGTCCTTGAGTCCCAGATTCTCCCCTGGAGAGCTGAAAGTGGGGGGGGGCCGGGGTGAAGGCCCTCTGGCCTTCACTTAGAACTCCACTTAGTACTCTACTGCAGGAAAGTTTCCAGGGGCTTCCCTAGCACACCCTTCCTCCACTCCAGGAAAGGGTGGAGATATTGGAAGCCTGCCCTGGGTTCGCCTTCATTCAGACCTCCATTCTTTCGGAGTTACTCATGTGGGGGAGGGCAGCAGACAAGTGACATCTACCCTGTCTGTGCACTTTTCCCAACCTGAAACAATAAATTAACTCTTATGTCTACTGACTCATCTGTAGGAATAATAAGTTTGGGTAACAAATTTGGACAAATGGGAGGCATTTTAGAAATTATGAGCCATGAGGACATGTCAGTCACTTTCTTTTGTAACCAAAGGAGCATTGTAGCTCCTTAACCTAGTTAACCCTTAATGCAAGACAGTTTCTGACAAATGTACAATCAATGGACATTGTTTGATGTATCATCAATGTATAAACAAAATGCTTTGGTCATGATCTGGGGGTTCCAGGAAGGCTTTGTGTTAGAGCTGGTATCTGATTGGAGCCTTTCCAGCCAGAGTCAGTACAGCAAAACTGGAGGTGGGGATGTCTAGAGAATCAAACACGCATAAGCACATAGCGCTGTGTAATGGGAGATGCTGTTCTGATAGGATCGCAGGACGATAGATCACACTAACAGATGCAGGTTTTGTTGGGCAGGTGGAGAGACCTCTGAAAGTTCTGTGTGAGCATGTCTGCGTGTGTGAAAACTGTTTAATTTAAATGGGGCTTCAGAAACTACACTCTGGTTAAAATACCCTCACAAGGGGCAAAACTGACACTATCGTCATGAAATGGCTAACTGTGAAAGCAGTCATTTATCTTGTTCTTTCCAGTATAATGTCAGCTGGGAATGAACCTGTGCTCTGTGGTATTACCCACAAAATACCAGCAAATGTCATTGGGTGAGGTGTAGAGGTTGGATTGAGGGGAGGAGGAAAGATAAGGGATGACGGAGGTGGGTGCTGGGAGGGAAATGGAGACTGGTGGGAAAGACACAGAGGGTAGTGGTCTTGGCAAAGTCCATTATACAGCTGAAGAAACTAAGGCTCAGATAAGTGATGCTAGACCTAGCTTTGCCTCTCAGCCAGCATGACTTCTTCTTTTGGATACCCTGAGTGCCAGCATGCAATTTTCTAGGAGAACAGAAATGTAGTATCATAGCAGTCTGTGTAAGGAACTACTTCCCCGCTCCAACCCTCCCCTCCAAAAACAAACAAACAAAAAGACTCCTCACCAAAGAAGGAACAGAATGTAGCCAGGTCCAGACCTGTGCAAGCATGCCTGATTCTCCTGTGTCGCCGTTTTCTATGCTCTGAGAGGAGATGCGTGAGTCTGAATTTGCTTGTGGTATATACACCCTGAAACTATGCCCATGGCACCGGGGCGGGGGAGTGTTGAAGGAGGAAGCAAGTGGGCAGCAGGAGAAACTGGGCTCCAAGGAAGACTCAGAATTGCCTCTGAGAACTGTTCTGAGTTGGGACAAGGAGACAAGCAGCGGATGAATTGGTCCTTCAGTCCTGGAAGAGGGTCTACACAACACCATACACGGTCCAAGTAGGACCAACGTCTCCACCAAAGGTAACTTCCCTCTGCGTCTGAGAGGCCATATTCCTGAGAAGGAGAAGGCGAGTGACCCAATTAATTTTTTGGTGCCAGGACACACAGGTGAAAGGTCACATGTCAGCCCATGGATTGACTGTGTTTGGCGAGTTATGGAAGATTCTCAAAATGAGAACTTCTTTTTGAAATAAACCTGTATAATTTTGTAGACAATTGCATTTAAATTGCAAAAAAAATGCCTTTTATATGTCCACTCACACAGCTGTGTGTTGCGGGCAAAAGGTGAGCAATGGTATTTGTAGGGGACAGAAAAGGACTGTGAGGCCAGCAACAGATTCGTCACTAACACCTGAAGGGTTATTTTCACTGTCAGCAGCAGGGGTGGCTCTCACCGAGGCAATATTGAGTAAAAGAAGCTAGAGATGAAAGAACATATCCTTTATGATTCCATTTATGTGAAATCTAAAAACAGGCATACTTAAAGTTCTTACACGAGGAAAAAGATTTGTAACTGTAGATGGTAATGGATATTAGCTAGACTTATTGTGATCATTTTGCAATGTATACATAGATATAATACATACATACATACACGTTGTACTGTACACCTGAAACTAATGTAATGGTATATGTCAATTATATTCCAATTTCTGAAAGCAGACAAAATTAATCTATGGCTAATCTGTAATATAAAAATAAGAAAGGTGGTTACCTTGGAGGGAAAGATTTTACTTTGGAGGAAGCTGAGGGAGACTTCTGGGGTGATTTAAAATAGTTATATATTGATAGTATATATATATATATATATATATATATATATATATATAATTAGGCCATCTTATTTTCTTTTTCTTTCTTTCTTTTTTTTAAAGGAAAAGAAGGCAGGCAAGTGAGCAGCAAGAGTGAGGTAGAAGCATTTGTTTTATTTAGTTATTCATCTGGGTTGTTCGTCTTGGTTCAGATACTGAGTATTATGCTGACCAGAGACTGCAAACTTAATCACAAAGTCACCAGGCCACACCATGTTGTTTTCTTTTTAAAAGAGAGGAAGGAAGGAAAGAATAAAGGAAGGCAGAAAGGGAAGGAGGAAGGGAGGAAGGAGGGGAGGGAAGGGAGGAAGAAATATCTTTATTTAGTTGTTCAGTGTTTACTTTCGCTCTAGTTCCAGGTCTTGAACCCAGTCCTTGGGCCTTATGTGGTCTGCATGCCAGCATCTCACTGCCCTGAGCCACGGGACACACAGCAAGGCCAGATTCTTAAGGTGTGTGCTTTTTGCAAAATTGCATTTTAAATTTTTTTAAGAAAGGACAAAAAGCAATTTTCTTGTGAAATAACTTGAATTTCAATGAGGATCTAGGTCAACAAAAATAATGACTCTAATGATAGAATTTTACAGTTTTTAGAGACTTAAGAGAGCCTTGAAGACAGTTTTTGGCCTGTGGGGTTTCCATCATTGTCATCATTGTCAAATTCTGCTCTGATTCTTCCAGTTTTCAGACCACTAACCTCATGCCCCACATGCTGGAGACTATTTTCAGAGATGGCTCAGAAAGAACCTCCTCTTGACTCAGCAAGACAACTATCTTGTACTTGCAGATGGGGAGCCAGCCTGAGCACAGAGCTCCTGGGGGTGGTTCAGACCTTGTGAAAACTTATGTGGCCCCAGTCTCTCTTCTTACTTTTTTAATTAAAAAAAAACTTTATTGCAGTAACTTTTATTCTACACATTAAAATAAAGTCATGTGATAGTTTCCTCATATGTACAAGTTTCCCCATTCCTCATATATGTCAACACACCATGCCCTCCATCAAATCACCAAGTGCCCTTCACCATTGTCAGTGGACTCCACCACCACTTGTCCTACCTCCCATTCTATTGGTAACCTCAGTTCTATTGCAAGTGTCCAAGGGTTGGTTTTGTTTCATCTGTTCCTTTGTTTTGTCTATTCACATTCCACCTATGAGATCATCTAGTATCTATCTTCTTTTGACTTATTTCACGTAGCATAATCCCCTCTAGATTCACCCATGTTGACTCAAACGATAGGGTTTCATCTGTTCTAAGGGATGTGTAGTATTCCATTGTATATATATATGTACCACATCTTTATCCATTCATCTGATGTTGGGCACTTAGGTGATTTCCAGTTCTTAGCTATTGTGAATAGGGCGACAGTAAACATGGGGGTGCAGAAATCTCTGCAGATGAGTGTTTTTGTATCTTTTGGGTAAATACCCAGAAGTGGGATGGGTGGTTCATATGGGATTTCTTTCTTCAACTTTTTGAGGTATCGCCACACTGTTCTCCAAAGGGGTTGCACCAATTTACACTCTTTCCAACAGTATAAAGTGTCCCCTTTTCTCCACATCCTCACTAGCTTTTGATGTTTTCCCCTCTTCTTACTTTTAAAGACATTGCATCAAACACATTAAGCACAACCCACACTGAGTATTCCTTGTATATATTCACCTATTTGTGTGTCTATACTTTTATTAAAACATTTTAAGGGTTTTAATAATTTTGCTCTTCAAAATAATAGGATTTGAGCAACACATGCTATTTTTGACAGTAGCAAGAATTTCTATAATGGAGGAAATGTTACTTTCAATTCATTTGCCAAAGAGAATGACATTTTTATAAATATTACATGTACCAATCAATGAAGTTGTCATACTCTACTTTATAGGCTTTTAATTAAATGTTTGTTCATTCTGATTATTTAGGATTTTTTTCATGTTTTGTTTTTGATGTATTTTGGAGTAAGGAATTTTTTCACCTAGAACTCAGAGCTTTCCCATGAGGATAAAGGCCAGTGAATAAACTGGGTCTTCATGAGAAGTCATCTTTGGGGCCTGACCAAGACCTTGCAGATGAAGAGTGGAGCCTGCACCTGGGTGGGCAGAATGAATTGTGGTTTGTGTGGAAGGAATAGGGGCTGGACTCGGAGAAGAGTGGCTCTCTTCCTAACAGTTGGTGCTTGTCATGTCCATTTTTTCAATTTAAATTTATTGAAGGAACACTGCATCATACATTACATAGGTTTAATATATGCATCACTGTAAATCAACATCTGTTAGAGTACATTCAGTTCACCAGCATCATTTTAGTTCTTTCTTTTCTGTACAATCTATCCCCTGTACCAAGTTTCCCTCCTTCCCTGCCCTTCTCTTAACTCCGTTGAGTTTGATTTAAAAAAAAGCTACGTGAATCCAATAAGCCCTTTAAAATAAGTTCTTTCACATGGTATAGCTTTTTGAAATGACTTGAAAAGGTGTCCAGGGTAAAATCGAGTGAAAGAGGATAACACAGGTACTTTTTGGTGTCTCGGGTGTTAAGCCCATCCTGAGTGCAATTCACGTGCAGCCAAGGACCCGGGTTCATGGTCTAGGCAGGGGAAACAACTGAAATGGACAACTAAATAAATAAAGGTGTTTCCTCCTCCTCTGTCTTCCTTCCTTTGTGCTTCCTCCTTGCCTTTCTAGTTTCTATTTCTAGTTTCTAATCCTTGGTACATTCTTCCAGATTTTGTCTGTTTGTGGGCTTACACACACACACATACATACACACACACAAAATACAGGATACTACTACTCGTTGTGCTATCCTCTCTCTCTCTCTCTCTCTCTCTCTCTCTCTCTCTCTCTCTCTCCATATATACATTTATATGTACAGACACACACACATATATGTATTTGACATGAAGAATGTAACACTATTAGGGAGATCCACTTCAGATGGAGTGCCTGGAACGGTCTCAGAAGATGACATATCTAAGCTGAGTCCTAAAGAATAAGGAGAATCTGGCAGGCCGGAGAAGGGCCTTAGATTATACCTCAGAAGAAAGCCATGCCCTCCCTGTAGAAAGTAGCAAGATGGTGACTCATTGAGACAGAGTGTAAAAGTGTTGGTTACCTGTGTTATCTCTGGAGTTGGATGGACCGATGGATGTAACTCCATTCCTCATTTACCATGCAGACATCCTGGGAAGGTAACTTAAGCTCTTGGGCTTTGGTTTCTAACACAGAGAACTCTTCCTCCAGCAGAGGACAGGTAGAAGATCAGGAAGTGGAAAGAGATAGTGGGGAAAGCGATGCCAGCTGAGCCTGGGGACGTACCAAATCACACAAGATCAAGGACACTCATTTATTCCGAGTGCGTGGGAGAGTCTTGGAGGATTTTAAGGAGACAAGCGAAGGACAGGACTTACATTGAAAATAGTACTCTGGTTATGTTGCGGAGAATAGATTGGAGGGACACAAGAACAAAATTTGGAGAAAACTGTTCACTGTTGTATTTCAGGTTAGAGTTGATGATGGCTGGTTATAGCAAGTGGTTGAGGATTCGGAGATAAGTGAATAGGTCCAAGATACCTATTTGGAGATAAATCCAAAGGGCTTGGTGATGAAGGCTGGAGCCAGCGATAACTCAGGTCCCAGGTTTGAGTAACGGGACTGATGTATTGTCATTCTTTTCCTTTTTCAGTCTAGGAGGCCAAAACCCCAAGAGTTTAGCTTACCTACGCAGGGTGTCTGCATAGTAAATGACGAACTAGGACACATGCATGGATCCCTCCACCTCCAGAGAAAACACATACAAGCATCACTCTGTTCTCTGCCCTCAAAGAGTCCCACTGCTTTGTAAAGGGAGAGCCACACTTGTCTCCTGGGATATAGTCTCTGTGGACTGGAGCTCCATTTGCTTGTTATCAAAGAGAAAGTCAACATCCAAGTGCATTATCTGAACCATCCTTGGCTCAGACCTGGAGCACGCTAGAGAAGCTTAGTTGGAGGATAGTCATTTCCCAGAGGTTTTTGGAAAGAAAGCTATTCTGCAGCTCTTTGACCCAGGTCATCAGTAAGTACTAGATGTTCCTGTTCTGTTGCCAGGTTGAAACCCAGTTCTGTTCTCTCCCTCGGGGTCATTAGAGGATGTTTCTGGTTCTTTTGAGGCCTTTCAGCCAGTCACATGACATTGCCAAGGGCAATTGTTCTGGACGTAGGTTTGCCTTCTTCACACTTGAACTGTGGGGTCCCTGGTGGAGGAATCGTTTTTCACAGGTGTTGGGAATATCCTTTTCCTATTGGGATGAGTAACATGAGAATACTCAGGAGTTCCTGGAGAGACTAACCTGTCCTTGACATTCTTCAGGGTCTCTGCTGTGAACACAGAGAGGAATCAGGGCTGCAGGACCTATGCTGCTCTCCCAGGGCCTGCTCTCTTGGGGTCTGCTCTCCCTGCCCCCCAGCCCCAACATAGGAGATCCTCTCCAGGGGAAAGAAAGAAGGAAGGAAGTAGGGAAACAGGAGAGAGGAAGCAAGGACAAGCTTTGTATACGTTAAAGAAATTGATTTCTTCAGCATTTTTTTCTAAAATATATGGAAATTAATCCTGAGTAAACTGATTAATCATAGACAGTCCTACAGATGAAATTTTCAAAGCACAGTCTCAGGGTCTTGGGTGTCCAAATTTTCATTGGTTAATTTGTTTATACATGCATTAGTATTGACTTTTCCTAAAGGAAGGGTTAGGGGAGGTTGATGGAGCAAACAGAGGGAATAAGTAGATGATCTGTATGAGACTTTAAATAACTCAGCTAATGTGGTATTTCCCAGGTTCTTTGGGTCACCTCATTTTTTGCCATCTCTGAGTATCATGTACTATCATTTATTCTTTTTTTTTTTTTTTTGAAACAACTGATACTTTTTCTCTTCAATAAGTGTGTTTCTGAAAGAGTCTATGTCTATGCATCCAAAATTCTTATGTTGAAGCCTAACATCCTGTGGCTGTTTTCCAAAGGCTGGGGCCTTTGGGAGGTGATTCAGTCCTGGGTGTGGAGCCCTATGAATGGGAGTGCGGCCTTCATAAATGGGATCCCAGAGAGCCCTCCTGTGTGCCTCCCACCCTGTGAGGGTACGGTGAATTGAAGAGGGCTCCCATCAGAAACTGATCGCATTGGCATCCTGATCTCAGTCTCCCACACTGTGAGAAATGCATGTATGTGATGAATAAGTTTTTGGTACTTAGGAACCCCAAACTGACTGAGCTAGAGTCACAGTGAATTTATTGATCGATATATCATATCTTCTTCAAACACAATGAAAATACTCAATTATTTAAGTGTTTGAAATGCCTGTCCACGTATCGCCGAAAGGCATCTCGTGGCCCAATCATAGTATGAGCAGCTCTTGGAGGACCACTGACTTTGTGGAGGGAGTCACACAGTACACATTAATAATCAGAACCTAAAGCAGCTGCACAGGTTCCGTGGTCAGAATAGCTCTGCATTTGGGATTTAGTGCTCTGAATGTATTGTCTTGATGTTTTTAAGACTTTCATTTTTGAGTTTGTATTTTGTAATGTGAAGTAATCCAATGGAACAGCAAAGCATGTCATGGCAGCTTGGAGCCTCTCCAACAGGTATAGTGGGAGGGAACCCAGCAGCCAGTGATGTGTGAGAGGCAAGTTATGGAGAATAGGGGTGACTGGGTGTCTGTGAGGGTCTGCATCAGATTCCACATTCAGCAGGAAGCAAAAACATCATAATAAATCAAAAGAGAGCTAGAGGAAGAGAAGAAAAAGCTTCAGATTGCAATACCTTTAATGACACCACTTTTAGTTTTTGAACAAAGGACCCTGTATTTTCATTTTATACTGAATCCACAAATGAAGTAGCGGGTCCTGACCCAAAGTAGACCTGGAAAGTCTCACTAGGGCAATGCAAGGATAGTTTCTGGGAAGCCCTGGAGGATATCTCTCGACGGTCTGAGGTCTAGGGTAGCTTTATGGTAGATGTAGTCTCTGTTATGTGATTAGGAACAGGAGGTGTGGTGACAACTGCAAAGACCCACGAAAGGGAATCTAAGGCTGTGCCAGGACAAACTTGGGAGTTTTTATATGGGTAACAAGTGACACCTTACTTAATAAGCTTTGAGAATCCAGAAACTGAATTGCAGCAAGATGTAATTCTATGAGGAAAGAATGAGACAACAGGCAGGTTGGATGTAGGGAGAGTCCCCAGCAGGAAAGAAGGCAGATACGTGCTATCCAGGCCTAGAAAGCACCGATTGCAATCATCTCCAAGTCGTTTAGATCACATACCCATAAGGTTTTTTTGAGCACACACCCTAATATATGAAACTTTATGTATGCACATTATGCACTTGCACAATTTTATTATGGTTGTTATAAAACAGAAGCAAAAATAAGACATTCAAAAAGATAACTAGAAATCATCATTTAAAATAAATTCCACCATCCTCCTCACCACCCACTCCCCTACTGGGATGAGTCAAAGATCTGGAGCCTGGTGTTATTTCTGGGGGCCTCCTGCCGTTTCTGTAACCACAGGGCCGTTCAAGACTGTCCTCCCAGATCTCAAGTAAACAGGAGCGAGACTCTGGGAAGTCTGTGCTTTATGTGTGTGTGTGAGAGAGAGCGATGTTGTGTAAAGCTGGGCAGATGAATTGGCAGTAGGGGCAGTGAATGCTGACTTGGCTGAGTGTCACGGAAGTATGTAGAAGGCACCTCAGTGGATCCTCACGACACCCATGGGCAGGAGCTACTGCTTCTGTGTAAATACGTGAAGTCCAGTAACGCCTGAACTACGGTTTGTGTCAGGGTTTTGAATTCAGCTTTTCCAGACTCCAGAGCACCTGTCTATCCTACTGGGCCATACTGTTTCTTGAATCAACTACTTGCACACGAATCCTTGTCTCGAGTCTGCTCCCTGGGAGCCAGACTAAGCAGGCCTCTCAAGAAGCAGGGCCTTATCTCAGGAGATAGAACAATGTGACTTGCATGTCCCACTCCCTCCAACTAGGCCTTGGCAGACATAGGCAATCAATTTCAGCAGTTTTTTCTATAAGCTTAAGGGGCTCCACAGGATCCTCAGACTGTGGACCAGTTGGAGTTAACAGATGAATTGAAATCCATTTGCCAGGGACAGTGCCTAAGTGGGGTCCCCAGAGGGGAATATACCTCCTTGCTTCCAGCCCTTGGTACAAAGTGAACTGACAACCAGGTTAGAAGGCAGTGGAATGAGGAGGAAAGTGGAGACTTCTCCCCTGCTGCAGAGCACTCCTCCCCATACAGTTTCATGACGGTCCCAACAGGCCATAGGAAGGGTGGATAACACTTAGAGATAAAGTCAATATCACTTATTAAGTGCTGACTTGCCATGTGAGTCTGCGCTGTTAATGGCATCATCATTAATCCTCACAATTTCCTTGCTAGCATCTTGCGTGGGTCTCACCCCGCCACCCGAGGCTACAATTGCATCAGATGCAAATAAAGGATCACGGGCAGCCAAGGCTGTGTGCTTTCAGCCACATAGGCAGTCCTGCAAATGATGGGAGGCCTCAAGATTCAGTCCTCAGTTTATCAAACCATTGTTATCTGGCATCATACCTGCGACGGCGAACGTGCATCCCAGTTTGTGTACAGTGGTCTGACTGTCACAGAACCTGACCGTGTCCAGTCCAGCATTAGCGCCTAGAAGTATAGAGTGGCAGTCTCTGCCAGATTCCCGTTTTTAAGAGGAAAGGTGAGGAGGAAAAACCTTCATTTGTTCAGTTTTGATTGTTCCCCGGGTCCTGAGTCCCTGGGCTTTATCTAGTCTAAGCCCAATCTCTGACTTACCATCCAAGCCACCAGGGCTTGGTTTTTTATATCATGTATCTGGATTTTTAAAAAATCTAAATACAATTGCAAATTGGAAGTCATTTTTCAGCCTATGTGTTTTTGATGTTTTTTAATTTAGGGCCATGAGCATCCTTATATCTGGGTCAGCTCTCCCTCAGGACACAGCCACCTGGGGAAGTAAGGTTCTAAGAGAAGCTACCAGATGCATAAGTTCAGCACTTTTTTGCTCAGTTTTGCACCATCGTTGACCCTATTCCTGTTCCTTGGCTATCAAGTCTCAATAATCTGTGTGGTCATGGCTTTTGCCTTCTTAAGGACAAGAAATCTATACATTATCTTACGCTTTAAAGCAGACTCTCAAACATCTCCTGGAATCGTTAACTGGATCAAGCTGGATACCACCAGAGAGTTGAAGAAGAGGAAGGCCCAAGGCTCCTTGGACATCCAGTTCCCTCTTGTCTAGCTCCTCTAGGACAGGGTCTCACCCAGGGTGTAGCTTTACTCCCATCTGTCTTCTGTCTGATTCCTAGTTCAAGATGACAGGGTTTGAAGTCCCGACTTTGCCATTAGAGAAATCATGGTTTTACTTCCCTAATTATTTTAATTCCACCTTTTCCACCTAAAGTTGTAAAATCAAATGAAACAAGAGAACATGGGAGAGCTCTCACAGTGAGGCCTGCGCTCAGATAAAAACGCTTCCCCCAAAGGGAAGAACAATGTTGTGTATTAACTGCCTTGTTACCCTGTAAATGAGAAAGGTTGTATTTCACTCTCAATGCATTCTTGTGAAGTGGAAATACAATATTCTACATAGCAGGTCCTACCAAATAAATGGCAAAAATTAGATTCCCATTGCTGACAGTCACTCAAGAGGACTTCATAGCTCCATCTAGCCCTGTAATTCCATGATGGGATGAGATTTCTGAGCGAAATTAACAGGAAAACAAATGGCTATAGAGCATCCACTCAATATCCAAGAACTGGGGATCAGAGATGAAGGTGGGACCTGAGAGAAGTCATCTTTAAGAAGCTCACAACCCAGAGGAGAAAGACAGATGATTCCCTTCCACTGACAAATGCCCTGGAAGTTTCTGCAAAGCAGAGTGAAGTTACAGACAAGGGAACCTAACTGGTCTGCTGCAGGCAAGGGAAGTCTCCCAAGGGTCCTCTTTGCTGGAGTAATGAGCCTGAGCTTGTCGGGCAGAGGAGGAGTGGTTGGAACTTGGGTATAGGGAAGAGAGTGACCAGGACATAGAAGCCAGAAGTCACCTGGAGAGGTGCAGGAAATCTTGACAGCATGAAACTCTTTCAAAAGTGAGGCTGGAGGGCCCAGGATTTGGTTTTTGTCTCAATATCACTGAAAGAATATCAGAATTCCTGCTTTTCCTAGTTCTCTAGGATCTGGGTTCTGCCTCCCTGCAGGGAAAGAATAAAACAGAACCTGAAGGGGACGGAAGACAGGGATGGGCTGAGCTTGATGTTTTATACCTCTTAGTTTCTCCTAAGAGATACAAACATCACCCACCCCTACTCCACCAGGCCCACCACACACCCTGTCTCTGCTCAGCTACTGATTTCTAACTTGCTTCTTTTCTCCTCCAACATGTGTGATCAGAAGCTCTTTGGGTTTTATTAAATATGACTCGACTGCTAATCCATTACAGAACTTACTCTCATGCCAGCCACACCCTGGCACTGGACCCAGCTGGGCAGGGGGCCAGATTTGGAGAGATATTCTCCCTGCCTGCCAGTAATCAAGTTTGGTTGAGGTGAAACACTCACTACCAGATGCAAAAACTCTGGAATGTTACTCAAGCCATATTTACGATGCTGGCATTTTCTGCTTGAAGTGATGAAGTTTGGAGGTCATCTGAACCACGGATGATGAGAGGCAGAGCTGTAGAAAGGTATAAATGAAACAAGGATGAAAGCTGGGGTGGGGGGAGCTGAGTCTAATCAATAGGATGAGGAAAAAAAAAAAAAACTTGTTAGAAACCTCTCCAATCTTTTATACCCCTAACCCCATCTCCCTCCAGTAGGCCATCATCTGGATGGGACTTGGCTTTAAGAGTTTTCCCAGCATGTGTTTTGATAACAGATGATGAAGTTTTAGACAAAAGCACATTGAGGTGGTTGTTATTAGGAAATGCAAGGCTGATTCTGCAGCTTCCTGTGGGGTCAGGTAGCTTTGCTTGTACTGTAAGTACTCTGTCTCAGACATGGGAATGGCACAGCGCTATGGTTGTGAATGGGCCCTCACAAACGATCTCCATAGCTCTTAAATATGTGGCAGAATCCTCAATTGAAAACTCAAGTCCTTATTAACTCAAGCAGTATGAAGAAATTCCCAGTGAGGTTTTTTTGTTGTTGTTTTTTGTTTTTAAGAAAAGTGCAGGCAGGAATGAAAGAGAGTAGGCAGGTAGACAGGCAGAAAGAGAGAGGAGGAAAAAGTGTTCTATTTTATTTTTTTATTTAGTTGTTCACATTGGTTGTTCTTCCCAAAACCAGGACACGAACCCTGGTCCTTGGGATGTATGCATGCTTCTTCAGAGGCGGTGGACCTAACCACTACTCCATCAGAGTGCACCCCAGGGTGAGGTTTTACAAGCAGCTTTGAGGAGGCCCTAGGTGAAACATCAAACAATAATAGTGCAGAATAGCAAGTACTCTTCCTGCCTCTGTACTCACTTTCTTAGATTCTGGATACTACTGACATTTTAAGAAGTACAATGTAGGACTGGAAAGGTGATAAGTATTTTAACATAAAAAGGCGTAGCAGAAATGCCAGTGGACATTTAATTTCTGTAGATTGAACAGTTCATGTGTAGATGCACTTTCTTGAAGCTGATCTTTACAAAGTCTACTAGAATCCTAAGGAACTCCTCACCAACCCACCTCTTATAGTTCCTGTCCACAACGCAGCTGTAGAACGAAACACAGGTGAGAAGGACCCACCACCCATGTTGAAGGTAGTGAGGAAAAAGGCTAAGAGGCTGGAGTTGTGGGGAGAGCAGGAAGGAGACTCTGTGAGGAAGGGAGGGTGATTTTTACTTATTATGGAGGGGCCCCGAGTCTTCCAAATTGGGCACAGTCATCGGGACACATTTTAGTGGGACGCACCCTGTCTCTGTGGATTCTCTGTGGAGAGACCTAAAGCAAGGGACTTAGAGGCCATCCCTATGAGGGAAGCCAATGGAAAGTCTGCCTGGGTTGGTTCCTGTCACTCCTCCCACGCAGGGACCCAACGCAGGGTTACTTTAACCTGTGCTGAGCACCTCTTAGGTGCCAGGTACTTTAGCACACGTAATCTCCTTGCCTGAGAGAAGACAAAAAAACCTCCAAAGTTCCCTTAGCTAGTGAGTGACAGAACAGGGTAGCAGCTGACAGGCCGGTGTGAGCACTGCAGATGAGAAGTCTTTTTGAAAGCACCAGCTGAGCCCAGCTCCCATCTGAGGCCCCATCACAACCTGCCAAGGTCCTCCCAACCCAGCTGCTTTCCGGCCTGACTCCATTGTGTCCGATAAGAATCTGCTTCACATTCCTTTTCTCATTTGTTCTAGGCTGCCAAACCTACCACGTCACTTTCATTTAGACATTTTGTTGAGGGTGAAAAAAAAAAAATGTTGGAAGAAAGCTATGAGAGGAACAAAATTGAGAAAACATGTTTTTAAATGCTGTTTCCCCTTTTCAGTTCTATTTTGTCCTTGAAAAAATAGCCTAAGCACAGGTCAGTGGTCTCATTTTAAGGACAGACAAAACTATAGAGACTGGTCTACTCCTAATCCTTCTTTCTTTCTTTCTTTTATTTTTATTTATTTATTTTTTTGAGGAGAAAGAAGTAGCACTTTATTTTTTATTTTTTATTCAGGTTTCATCATTGGTTGTTTCCTTGACCCTGGGTCTTAAACTTTTGCTTTCTCACACCAGCTGGGTGGGGAAAAGAGAGCAGACACTTAGAGATGAAAGAGGCACTAAAATAAACTTTGCCGAATGGTAATTTTTCTGAGATCACACCTGCCAAGAGGATTATTAGGAAACAATATACGTGCTTCATTCTTAACATAAAGACTTTAGGTTGGACATGCGTATCTGTTCCCTTATTTGGAAAATATCAGAAACACTGCTACCTTGGGGATTGTTGTTGCAGTCATGGTGCACGTAACCCCAGAGTCAAGAATCTGATTCTAGAAGCGCATGTACTAGTAGCAGCAATGATTATGGTTTCCACAGAGAGAACTCTTCATGGGTCAAAGCGTTGTGCTAACTGCATGACCACTATTCCACCGAAACTTCCTAAAACCCTAAGAAGAGTTTATTATTTTTATGGTACCCCTGAGGAAACCCAAATGGAGAGATTAAATAAATAATTGTTGAAGGCTGTAGAATCAGGGACTGAACCCAGTTTCCACTCATGATGAGACCGTTATTATCTCAGGAACCCCAGGAATCCTCCCATTGGTATCTCTGAAAACTTTCACATTGACTGCAGTTCAAGTAGGGCGGGACATAGAACCAACTGTGCTATCTTCAAGTGTGTGGGTGAGGGCCAGTCATTTCTCCTGTCTGGACCTCAGTTTCCTTATCTGCAAACTGATGTCAAAGGCCCCTTCTGGTGCTAACAGATCAGAACTTGACTACTTTTCAATGAGGTCATTGGAACTTTTGGGTTCCAGAAATTTCTCACATTACCTGTGTGCCTCCCCTAGGCTTGCAGCAGGAAACCAGTGTCCACACAACTGGTTAGACCCCAGTAATTCTCTCAGACTTTGAGGGAAGGGATCCCTACAGAACATCAACAGGGAGAGTCAACCTCAAATATGGGAATGACCAGATGAGTTGCTGACTCAAAATAAGCAAGTACATGGGTCCTATTAGATCTTTCCTTGGCTTTTGAAGAGGAATGGGGAGCACAGTAGGATATGTGCTCTAAATGAAAATATTTTACAATTGTTTCTTTATACATGAGATAATTTAAGGAGCCTGAGTCCAGATAGCAAACTGATCACATACAACTACTCCATGTTAGCACAAATCTCTTAAAAGGCAGGATGGGTATTTTATATTTTATAGGGATTATTCACTGCCTAGTTGCTACCACAATACTTATTATGTTTGCTTTATCCCATATCTATCAATCTAGCCATTCATCAATCCATTTTATTTTTATGTATTTCAAAGTAAAGTGCAAACATCAGTATACTTATCCTTAAATATTCAGGCATGCATATCATTAACTAGAGTTTAATATTAGACGAATTTTCTTTGCTATAAAATTTACATACAATGAAACGCACAAATCTTGAATATTTGTTAACTGAGTTTTGGTAAAAGCATTAAGCTTATGTAATACAACGCCCCATAAAGATACAGAACATTATTACCTTAAAAAGCTCTCTCATGCTCCTACCCATTGGAAGTTTTGACAAATACAGTTGGGTAACACCAACACATTTATATTATAATTCCTTCATGCTATTTTGCAGCCAGTCACCTCTTCTCTATCCCTGACTCCTAGAAAGCACTGATCTAATTTCTGTCACTATATTTTTGCCATAAATTAGGTAGATAGCTAGGTATATCATACTGTATCATCAGTATATAACCCTTTGCATTTAACTTCTTTCACTTAGCATCGTGTTTTAAGACTCACCCATGTTGTGTCTATCAATAGTTTATTCTTCTCCTCCTGTTGAGTAGCATGCTCTTGTATTGATGTACCACAATTTGTTTATCTACTCACCTTCTGATGGATATTTGTGTTGTTTCCAGTTTCTGGAACTAACACCCCAAATGGTTACAACATAAGAGGGGCACGAAGTAAGCCTTGGAGATCGAAAGGGAGAATCCCTCCTTGTATTAATTCTTATCTTATATAGGGGGCAAAAGGAACATATTACATTATTTCACTTATATGAGGAGCAGAGAGTAGTCAAATTCATAGAGAGAAGTAGAATGCCGGTTGCCTGGGGCTGCAGGGTTGGATAGCAAAGTTATTGCTTAATGGGTACAGAGTTTCGGTTTGGATGATAAAATATTTTCGTGGGTGAATGTCAGTGAAGAGAGCACAGCAATAGGAATGTACTCAGCAGTGCACTTAAATGGTTCAGATGGTAAATGTTAGGTTATGTGCATTTTATCACAATGTAAATAAAAATTATCAAAGCAAACAACAATGGTTTATATTGATAAACGCTAGTCTACCAAAAAGCTGTAATAGTAAAATGCCTAATCATACCTCACAATAGAATTCTGAAATCTCTCTCTCTGTATCTATCTATATCTATATGTTGATCTCTCTATCTCTATCTCTCTCTCTATATATTAAGCTTTGTACCCAACAAAAAGAGAGTACTCATTTTTTTCTTAAACGCTCACAGCCCTTTTACAAAGGAGTCATGTATTTGACCACAAAAAGAATCCTAATAAATGCCAAAAAGCAGAAGTTATACAAATCTTATTTTTGGCCACTAAGTAAGAAAATTAGAAATTAAAAAAACAAAACAAAACACAAGAAGTAGCAAAGAAAAACCTTTTTCACTGAAAATATTCAAGAGTCATCTAAAGCAATTCTTGTGTTAAAAGGGAAATTCTGCACTAGAAATAAGCCACAATGAGAGACTATGTTTCAGGGTCTTGTTGGATGTGATCTGAGTGAGACGCAGGAGAAGTATATTAGAAACAAAGCAAGTTCCGAATAAATAAAAGAAACATTAAAATAAAAAAGCTAGAATAAAAGCTCTTCCAAATAAGCCCCAAGAAAGGAGAGCTTGGAGTAGGAAAACTAGCAGAATTTAATGAGGCAGAACAAAAGCACATAAAATAAATCTGAATAATAAAATATAAACTTGATCTTTGAAATGAGCATTTCTGGTTTTTTTAAGAGGAAGAAAGGCAGGCAGGCAGGAAGAGAGAGAGGAACGGTATAAATAGAGAGGAAGGAGCATTTTTATTTTATTGTTACTTAGTTGTTCACAATAGTTGCACCCACCTCCATCCCCCACCTCTCTCCGTGGGATATACATGGCCCGTGTTCCTCTGGAGGCGGTTGACCTCACCACTACTCCACCAGAATGTGCCAACAAGCACTTTTATTTATTTATTTGTTCCCCTGGCCCCTGTCACGAACATACATGGTCCACACCCCAGTCGAGTCCTAGCCACCTGAGCCAAAGCAAAAATAGCAAAGATATTTTCTATATTTCTATAGATAAATCGAATTAAATCTCATAAATAAGATATGTGAATACAAGTTTAAAAGATAATTGACATTTATTAATGAGAAATGAAGCATATTATCAATAAAATGTTAAAGCATTTCAAGAAATTACTAAAATTATTGGCATGCCCTGGTGGCCTAGCAGTTTAGTTCACTGGGTATAGTCCACATATGTCTCCAGTTCAAAACCAAGATGTAACAGCTAAATAAAATAAATAAAGTGCTTTTTTTTCCTTTCTCTTCCTGTTTGCCTGCCTACTCGCCTTAATTCCTGCTATACCTTCCCTTAAAAATAATTTTTATAAAGAAATTGACATAAATTAATTTTTTTGTATTTAGTTGTTCATCTTGGTTGTTCCTCCCAGGCTTTGGCCTTGAATGCAGGTCCCTGGAATGTATGTGGAGTGTGCCATGGTGGTCTTATCACTAGACCACTAGGATGCATCAACATAAAAATTTCAAAATCTGGATCTAAAAAAAGAATTTTTAAGAAAATAGAAATTACTAAAATTTATACCAGGGGAGACAGAAGACTTGAATCTGTCAATGAACACTGAAGAAATTAGAACTGTTGTCAATGTTATTTCCCTTAAAACCAATACCAAAAAAATGAGACTACAGGCTCAGGTGGTTTTACTGAAGAATTACATCTCATTTTCAAGGACCCAAGACATAGGATATCTTCCAGAGTATAGGAAACAAAAGTCTACAAGGCTAGATGCTAAACTAGAAACTGATATGAGTCAGCTGAGGGCCCTGGGAAATATGCTGAATGGAATTGGGAATGTGAACGGTTAATGGGGAATATCATCTGTGAAAAAGAAAGGGAAGAATCCAGAACATGCAGGGGCAGCTGTCAGACCAGGATGTAGGCCTGGCCAAGTCTTCATCAGACCAATCAGAAGCTTCAGAGCAAAGATTGCCCAGTAGAAGACTCCATCAGAAAGAGCTTGGCCTTGGGCCTATCAATCTTGCTTAGTCACTGTTTAGAAACAGCTTGAGAAAAATCAAACCTTGTCTTACCACAGTAGGAAGGAAGGCAGGCAGGCAGGCAGGCAAGGAAGAAAATCAAAGGTTAAAAAGACTAAAAAGTTAAGGCAAAAAGTCTAAATGAACTATTAGGAAATTAAAGGGCAGGAAAGATATTTCCATCACAATAAATGCTTTAATAAATGGATAAAGGATAAACTGTATGCTTGTCTTAAGAACATAAATTTCTTGGCAAGCCAGAGCATGAGGAAATTTTCTTACCTTGATAAAGGATAATAGCCAAAAACCATTAGTTAACTATTCAATATTGAAAAAAAGTCTAGAAAAATCAGGAACAAAGCAAGGTTACCCATGATCACCACTTCTGCTTAACAGTCTACTGGCGCCCCTAACCAATGCAAGATGGGGGGAAAAGAAATTAAAAGCTACAATTCTTTATTTTAAAATTGGTTCTGGTGATGGCCACACAGCTCTGTGGATATACTGAAACACTGAATCATGCCCTTTAAATGGGTAACATGTATGGTATGTGAGTTCATTGTTAAGAATCATGATTATCACACCTTACAAGATATTTACTACTTAGAGGATACTTTCTTACTTAGAAAAAAAATAAAAGAAAATTAAAAAGAGAATTACATTTAAAACTATCAAAAGTAGGTGTGCCCTTGTGGCTCAGGCAACTAAGAAGGTTAGGGTATGGACCATATAAAGCCCAAAGGCCTGAGTTTGGAGTGAGGAGGGAACAAAATTGATAAATAAGTAGATAAATAAATAAATAAATAAATAAATAAATAAATAAATAAATAAATGTTTCTTCCTCTCTCCCTTTCTTCCTTCCTCTCTTTAAAAAGACCAGAAAACTCTAAAAAGTGAGTCAGTTTAGAAAGGTGCCCACGTATAAAATTAACAAACAGAAATTATGTTCTTAGAAGCAAACAGTAGCCAATCTCAAAATATTAGAGAAAAAGAATCCCATTTACTATACATAAGAAGATTAAACACTCAAGAACAGACCTAATAGGAAAAGTGGAAAGCTTACAATCTTTTCTTTAAATAAAAGGTGCAGTCAGGAATAAGGCAGTTAGTTCACCACATAGGCCTGGGTCCAAGTCCTGGGTCTGGGTGCAACTAGCGTGAACAACTAAATAAAAAATAAACAAAGATGCTTCTTCTTCCTTTCTCTTCCTGCCTTCCTGCCTCCTCTCCTTCATTCCTGTCTGTACCTTTCCTCAAAAAAAAAAATTAGGGTTATTTGTAACTGTACAAAGGATTATATTTGTAAAGGGATCTAATAAACTATAAAGTCCTGTGGAAATGTCCTTGTTCATTCACCTGACCTGGAATGCAGCTCTTTTCCTTTCCCTTTATTTTCTATCCACTTCTCAGAGACTGAGTGTGATTCTCAGTTCAGAGCATTGGAGTTTCTTTCTAGCAACTAGCTTTTGTGGGGTCTTGGCACCACTAAGTAGAAGACAAGCTTGGTTGAAATAGTTTAGGGATTTTTATTAGGTTAATCTATGAACAGTTCTGGTCACTGCAACACTTACTCCTAACTCAGAAATATTTGTTTTCTCTACTGCTGAGCTTTTGGCAATTTGTGACACTTATTCCCCAAAGCATTGTAGATTCAGATCTCCTTGACCAATGAGCATCTAGACTCAACAACCAAAAGGTGAAAATCTCAGCTTAAGATACACAGAAAAGAGGTGAGAGGCTTATTATTTTCTTCCTAGTAGAGGAGCTATGACCTCAGATACCCCCAAATGTAAATGGGGAGCCCAAAGCACCTCTCTGTGCATCAATGTCCTCCTAATAATTACCTATTTATGATAAAACACTCTCAGACATTTCAAGCTTACATTATGCTCCACTTTCCCCAAAGATTACATTTCATAAATGCCACGTGATATAATTTCTATGCATAATCCTTCTTTTGTTAGTTTTGCCTTTCATACAGATTAGTTGCTTGACATCAGGGGAATATGTCTTCAGATTCCATTAGAGAGACTTGAACAGTTATCAGTAAAACTGTGTTTATCAAGAGCATTCCATAGAGAGTGGCATTTCCTGGAATGGGATAGTCATGTCCTTGATCCTAAAATCTAATACAAACTTTAGATGATCAGAATCCATGAAATCTGGTGTTCCTGGGCATTTATTTAAGTTAACACTAACCCAACTAACTACATGGCACCACTCAGGATTGGACATGGAACAGGTGGATCACAGAAGAGTTTCCCTTCATTCATTCATCCATTCAACAAGTAATTATTGAGTTCTAAATTGTTCTTAGCACCTGCAAGGATCTAAGGAGAAAGGGGAACTAAAGGCCTACCTTCCTGTCTAGTAGAGAACAGGGAAGTGAGACCAGGCTAAAGACACACAGTAAAGTAAGACCGAAGACAAGAAAAGGAATTTACAATGTCAGGGACAGGTAGCTTTAGGGAAAGGCATGTGGGAACATGACCCCAAAAGAGGTCCAGATTGAGAACTGATTTCATCAGCTGTTTTCAGTTATCAGACTGGCAAATATTTAAAGATTGATAACACCAGCTGTTGCTGGGGTGTGTAGAACTGACTCTACCTATTGTTTTGACCACCCTTCAGGGAAACATCACAAAATGTACTAACATTTAAAAAATGCCCACTTATGACTCAGCAATTCCAAACCAGGCATTTATCTGAAGGGAATCACTTAAAAAATGAAAAAAGATACCAAAGCCAATATAGGCACATCTCAGATACAGTGCAGGTTCAGTTCCAGATCGCCCCAATGAAGCAAACATCTCAATAAAGCAAGACACGTCAATTGTTCTTTTTCATAGTGCATATAACATATGTTTACGCTATATTAAGTGTGCATTAGCATTATGTCTAAAAACATACATACCTTACTCAATTAAATGTGACAGAGAGACCTGAAATGTCTACACGCTATTGGAAAAATGGCACCTATAGATTGTCTTAATGAGGAGAAAGCGAAAACAAAAAAAACACAGTATCTATGAAGCACAATAAAATGAGGGGTGCTTGTAGAGCATATTCATTGTCTCATTGCTCAGGAAGAAAAAGTGGTATATTCATTGGATGGTATCATGTGCTCATTCAGAACCAGTCATGATGACGGAAGGATTAAGTCTTCTGATTGACTGAACCCCAGTCGTGCATCTTTTCTCTGTTGCCAGAGATGGAGGAGAACCAGAATGGACTACTGAGGATGAAGACTAGAGCAGATGTTTCCCAAAGAGGGGGAAGAAAAAGGAAGAGCACTATTACCTGAAGACGGGGTATCAGAAAGCCTGCTGAGCAAACAAAATCTATAGCAATTTCCACGGACTATAGCAGTTCTGCTAGTGCAGAACAAGGAATGTTTCAGACGCCGAGATCAGATTTTTTCTTTATAAAGCCTGAGAGTCTTTAGTGTGTGATGAAATTCCTTGCTTTGAGTGGATACGAAAGGGAACATGAGTTACTTCAGACTGGCAAATCTGGCTCTATGAATAACTGAATAGCATGGACGATGTGTTTGAGAGATGCTAGGAAAGTTATCAGTAAAACAGAAACAAACATGGTCACTGAGAACTCTGTGAGTGGAACTAGGAGAGTGTCTGAACCTAGACGGGCCCAGGTCATGTCCACACAGGTCAGTGTGACCTTGGTTAGCTCCGGGCATACTACTCGCTGCCTGGTGACCTTGGGAAGAGACCTAACCATTTGAAAACTCAGTTTTTGTATCTCTAAAATTGAGAGAACCTGATGGGCTAGCTGGGACAATATGGGAGTCTTGGGTGAATGAATGTGAGTTGAAGCTAAGCAAGGAGAAGGAAGGGGCAGAAGGAGCCCTCAAATTTAAACAGAAGGGAAAAAGCACGTAAACAGAAAACATGAATTATGACGACCCTGCGAGTCTGAAAGCCAGAGCTTTGTTTAAAGGCAAAGAAAGGCCTGGAATTTAACTCGAGGTCAGTAATGAATGAGTGATATCCAAAACTTGCCCCCCGGCAGGTTCTTATTGGTGTGCAAATGTTAAGAACAGCTGTTTACTTTTGTTTTTATTCTTTGTGCGCACTTTTGCTGACTAAACACTTCAGAACAGGTACTACTTAAGCTCCCCAAGACAGGGAGAGGGCACCCCATCCCCATCAGGCCTTTTTACCACTGAGCCCCATGCCAAGAATATCACAGGCCTTCTGCTTTTTTTTTTTTTAAAGAGAGAAAGGAAGAGGAGGAAGAAGCACTTAAGGAAGAAAGGAAGAAGAAGAGGAAAAAAAGTCTTTAGTTGTTCTGCGCCCGCGCTCCAGGTCTTGAATCTGGTCCTCGGGTTGTATGCTCTGCGCAACTGCTTGAGAATAAGGGTGCGCCCCTCTCCTGTTTTTGTGACCTTAGTCAAGACTGAGGATGGACAACGCATACAGTGACCACCTTGAAACCTCTTCCCTTTGAGCTCAAACCCAGTGAGTCTTGCATCAACAGGGTAGCAAGTGTGTGTTGCTGTATAAAGCGGGTGGGGGGTGGGGGGCAGCAGAGGGTCACCCTGAGAAGGTGAGTGTCATGAGCAAAGGACGTTTGCCACCACACTGGCAGATTCCCATGTGGTCCAGTCTGTGTGGAAAGAACATTGAATCAGAAGCACAAAGGCCATTCTGTGTGGTACCGGACAAGCTGTTACTGTTCCAAGCCTGCTTCTTCACTCTTATAATGGTGGAAAGACTGTCCTGAAAGGCAGCCATGGAAAGGAGTGAAGCCTTGTGTTGACCCCTGTGCAGGTGTGTATTGTTGCATATCCACATCACACTGTGTTTTAACAGAGTGTCAGCTGTGATCTGTGTCGTCAAGTAAGAGACGGGTGGCCCCTCTTGGGGAGATTACCAGGCACAAAAACAAAACCAAGAATCAGCAGTCATTTGTTAGATCCCATCTTGGAGTCTTTGGCCTGGGATCCAAAGAGGCGCTGCTGCCATGGACGCCAGGAGTTCCTTGCCTGTGTCCAGCGGTGTTTGTGGATCAGGAGGTAAGCAGTTCAGTAGCATGTACCCATGGGAGTGTGGAGGGAAGAGCGAGAAGAAGGAAACAAGGAAGGAAGCAGAGGGAGCTTGCTTTCTCTCCTGGGCTTCTCAGCATATATCAGAGAGGCTGTGGGGTGGCCTGGGCGGAGGACACTCTAACAGCTCATCCACCACCAAATGACTTGGTCCCACCCCGACTCCCTAACTCTGTAGTGGGCTCCCCCTAGAGGCGAGGCAGAGATTCCACCAAAAAAATGGTAATGCTTTGTGGCAAACATTGCCATTCCAAATGGCATGCATGACACAATTCCTATGTGCCTGGCTCTGCGTGGTACTCTGAAAAGAAACACGCATGAGAGAAAGGATTCATCACCACACGCTGCAAGTGATGCACCAAGACGGCTCTGAAGAGGGGCTTCCTTACCATCTAAGCCGAGAAACATAAGCTCGCCTTTCAGCACATCCCTGGTCACTGCTGCCATGTCCAAAGAGATGATCTTAGTGGTAGGTAGGCGGGTATGGGCTCCAGCCAGCTTGGAAGAGACACTAGAGTTTGAATCAGGTTATCCGACCAGAGAAAAATCACCAGATGAGGTCAGGGCAGGTCCAGCAATGACAGGCTGTGCCAGGACACAGGCAAGACGGCAGAGTTACAAAGGAGCATGCGAGGTCACGCCTAGGTGGCTAGGGATGCCTCAGGCCCCGATGGCAGGCTGGGATGTGCTCAGGAGACAGACAAAGAGAGGCTCTCTGTTTACGTAAGGTCCCTGAGGATGCAGCCTCCTCTTTCCCTGCCTTTTCCTTTCTGTCTTTGATTTGGTAACTTTTTATGATATTATTTCTCAAACCGCAGGATCTCTTGGAACTTTTACTACTCTAATGTGCTCTATAAGTCTAAACACGACCTCAACATTTCTTGCTATTTATCCTTTCTTCTGTGGGGAAGGGACAGCTGTACCTTCCAGGCTACTATTGATTGATCTTGTGTTAGTGAGTGTCCACCCCAGGTCTGGTGAAACTTTGGAAGGACACACCCAGCTGTAATGAAGGAAAGTCCAGGGATCTTATCAGTTATCAGATACCTCTTAAGTGGATTTCTTTCTCAGAGGGGTCAAATTTCATCCAACTATCTTGAAGGTTTCTGTTTTTTTTTTTCTTTTGTGCAGGCAATCAACTTTTAAAGGTTCATTCATACATTCATTTCAGCTCATTTCTTTCCCCACAGAGGTGAGCTCAGGCTTCACACAGCCTGGAGCTCTTTCTTGTGACGTTACCCCACCACACAGGACAAACCAGGCAGAAGGAATAAACCCAAGAATTTGTGCCCAGTCACTGAGGAGAGAACTTTCCTGCCATCACCACAGGCTGGCATACTTGTCCTATCTGAGCATCTGTGGAACTCAATCTCAGGCATGTTGAGATTTGAATGGAATTTTTCTAGACAACAGATGTCTGACCAGCTTTTCTTATCCCACTAACACCTTCCCCCCGCCACCTCCATTCAGGCAAACCATTTTAATAACTAATCTGAGCCATCCCTCCAGTTGAAAAGCATCTCTGATTTCTCTATTATCTCTCTACCCCCAACACCCTTTGTTTTACTCTGATGAATGACTCTGAGTGGCTCTACCTCCCGACCACCATCATACAGCACACCTACCACCACCAGCTCCTGATGATTCCATATTGCAGGTACCATACCTGCCCTGGTATTACTCCTTCTCCATCTGGAGCGAAGATGAAGATGCTGCTCTCTGCACCTTCTCTTCTTCCAGGCACTTTGCTGTTGAGTGCTCTGATGCCGTTTGCTCCAGCCCATTGAAGTCACTATAGCTCAACTGTGGACATGTTTCCCTTTACCCACCCCTGCCCCCCACTAGTCCTGGTCTGTATCTGGTAGGCTTTTATTACTTACCTATTGCTTAGGGAAAGACAGAACTAATTAGAACTTCTTGCCAGACATTGTTCTAATATCAGTTCTTATCATAACCCTCAGAGACAAGTACGATTACAGTTCTCACTTTATGGGTAAGAAACTGAAGGGCACAGAATGGTTAAGCAACTTACACAAAGTCTTTCAACTACTAAGTAATAAAGTCAGGATTTCAAACCAGGTCTCAAAGCTAGTGCTTTGAAGTGGCCCTGGGTTCTGTTGAGAGGAGACAAAAAGGCCCACAGAGATAGCTAAGAGAAGGAGAGATAAAGGAACAAGGAGAGGGAGGAACTGAAAGAGAGTTAGAGAACAGAAGTCTGCATTCTCCTACCAGGTCCTGTGAACCCTGACTTCTGCAGGTGTGTTCCCTGAGGTTACCGTATTTTGCCGTATAATGCGCACTTTGGTGGGGGGGGGGCAAATTTATGAGGGAAAAATAAGGATGTGCATTACACATGGATAGTACTAACTCCCTATCTATATAAATGTTTTTGATCCTTTTATTTATGCCTATGAGTTAAGAGTGTAACTCTAGAAGTCAATAATGATGTCCGTATGCGCAATAACAACCTAGAATACAATCATGGGTTTTCTTGCACTTACAACCGGTCCTCAAAATGAAACAAAGAACAATGCACTGCTGTCCACCGAGTGAGTGAGTGACTCTCCCTTGATGAGAAGGTGATGCCCACTTTATGACTGCAGGGTGGACAGCGTGACATTTCTCTCCATCCACTTTAGGAACCAGCAATCTAGCTGGTAACTTTCACAAAAATATGGACACTGCAGGCTTTACGCAAACAGCTATTAAATATGCTAAAGAGCCAGGCAACAGAGCTGCCAAAAGACACTGGACCTCCTCCCACAAAGCGTGTGTTCAGATTGTGGAGAAAACAGGAAAAATGCTTCTCATGCCTGTGTCTGTGCTTGTGTTTTGTAATTATCTGTCACAAACTTTCCTATACTAGAATACGTTAAAAAATAAATGCTAGAGTTACTTTATAATCAAAAAAACAAGTGCAAAACCAGTGCCTAAGTATAAACAAACAAAAATTTGAATTAAAACAGATGATTTTCTTCTTCTAATTTAGGCTAAAAACGTGGATGTGCATTACACACGGGAGTGCATTATATACAGCGAAATACAGTACTTTGAATCCTTATGAAAAGGACTCATTTTACTAATTCATCCTTGACTAAGACTATGAAATAATTGATCAATTCCAACTCTTTTTGCTTGTTTTTCACAGTCCCCAAACAAACTTCTGATGACCAAGCAAATTCCTTTGACATCACAACATAGAGATAACACACCCAGGGGCAAAGTGGCTTTTGAGTAAACATTATGTGCCTGGCACTGTGCAGGGAGCCATGCACACACGAGAAAAGTAGAAGGCCTTTTTTCCTCACCCCAAGAGCTTAAGGTCAGAGTTAAAACTAAGCAGGATGAGACCAGATCAAGAATATTGTTTCTTAAGGAGACTGCTACATCAGAGGGCGATACATCCCTGATGCCGGTGGGTGGGTGCTGAAGACAGGAGGGGCACTGCTGTGCAGAACACCCCTAGAGAGGAGACATCAGGACGTGATTGGAGAGACCACCATTCATACGTACTCCCACCGCACAGTCATGTCCTGGCAGCTGGGGGGCCTCCTGGGAGACCAATGATGCCTTCGAGCAGCAGCCCTAAGGGCCAGTGATTATGCCCATGGCGATGCTATCTGGGAAGTTGTCCTTGGAAAGAGGGGAGCTGCTGTCCTGCTGGGCTTGGCAAAGGGGAGTAGAGGAAGGTTGGAGGAAGGAGCAAAGCTTACCAGTCCATGTGGGATGGAGGGATCAGAGGGTCTAGTCCACTCCAGGCCGCAGATTCTCCAGGTAAATAGCCTCAGTTTCATTTTCTGTAAAAAGGATACTCTGCTTCCTACACCAGGTAAATTTTAAGACTTAAGCAAACAAATGTGTGAAAATGACATTGCAACTTTTCAAATAGAATTTGAAAGAGGACTATAGTTATTCCAGTGATTACAATGCTAGATGTTTTAATTTGATTTTCAGCTTTTTTTTTTTAAAGGTAAGAGCAAGTTGACTAGCTGTGATTAGAGACTGCAGGTCCAGCCCACCTCTAACTCTGGGGCCATTCCTGAGGGTCAGAGACTCACCAATGGCTGAGGTGAGTGGACATATCACACACTGGGTAGTTCTAGGTACCTTACATGCACTATCCACTCCAACTTTCTTAGGAATTGACCACTACCGTGATTCTACTGAGGTAGACGTTTCCTCTAGAGAAGATAGAAATGATTTTCGCAAGGTCCTCCAGCTATCTTATCCCAGAGCCCTTGCTCTGGACTTCCTTATTCTGTTGCCTTTGGAAACTGCCTGCAGAGGTACTTCCTTCTGACCCACGTGGGTCACCCCTCCTTCTTGTACTCAAAGCACCCAGATTTGAAAAAATCTTCTTTTTACTCTTTTAGTGAACCAGCGTCACTCTTGCCTCTGTGTCTTTGCAGATGCTATTCCTTCTTCTAGCCTAGCTTCATCCCTGACCTTCTTCTTCTTTCTTTTTTTTTTTTTTCAGAAAGCTTTTTATTAAAATAGCATCAGCAGTTGCATCTCTTTTTTCTTTTTCTCTTTTTAAAGGCAAGTTGCAGGCAGGAATAAAGGTGAACAGGCAAGCAGGCAGGAAAAGAGAGGAGGAAGCACTTTATTTTTATTTATTTGTTCATATTGGTTGTTCTCCCAGCCCCGGGTTTTGAACCCAGGACCTTGGGAGGTATGTTGGACTGCTCCCAGCTGTACTAGACTGCTAGGCGCACCCTGACCGTCTTTATTTGAGCAACTATTGATTATTGTTAGTTTCTCAGCTTCGATCACGTTCCTTCTGGGCAAGCACTTTCTGAAGCCTCTGATTCTGAATTCGTGTCCCATTTCTACATTCTGATAGCACTTCCTCTGCTGTAGGATTCATCACTCTGCACTGAAACTACCTTCTGATCTCTCTGCCTGTCTGGTAACATGAACACTGTGGACGTTATCCATGGTGTTAGTCTTGCTCACTGCTATATCCTGAGTGATTGGTTAGCAGAGTCTAGCACATGGCGTTCCATGCATGTACGTTGGAGAATGAATTAATGACCACTCAACTCATTCTCTCACAGTGTCAGTCCACTCTGCTCCATCTGCCCCTTTCTCTCATTGGATTCCTGCCTGCTCCTGTTGGTGTGCCCTCACCTAGCAGGAGGCCCTGACTTGTACTCCACGATGCTGATAGCTAGATTAAAGCTCACCTTTATTGTCTCATCTTCCAGACCCATTGTTGGTCTGCTGGACTGGGCATCCTCCCAGAGACCCCAGTCTGCCCCATCTGATGAGCTGGTCTGTCTAGTTTAGGTCCCACTTGGGCTTTCATTCCATTGCCACCATATCTAACTTTGGCCCCATTCGTAGAGAAAGACTTGATCCACGTTTGGAAAAAATATGTTTGACAATCATAAAAGACGTCAAATCAGACAGGGCCAACTTCCATCTGTTTCCTGAGGAAAGGAATAACAGTTAAAATACAAATAACTGGGACATCAGTTGGGCCCCCAACTGATGACAACCAAGGACTCCTTTGATATACAGAATATTAATCCTGTAGTTGCTGAGTCTGGGGAATAACCAATAATGCCACCTTGGTGTGTTCTAGCTGCATTCATTGTTTCTTCCATAAGTGACTTCGCTGAACCGGTCAGTAACCATGGTCACAGGCAGGATTATACAAAACCGGAGGGGGCTGAATGATTAGAAAGACAGCTTGTCTGCTAGTTGCCTAAAGTAGCATAATTGAAGGGTATCTGCAATTTATTCGTGAGTGAGACAGGGAAATGGACAATTAGCACCCCTGTGACTTTTCCCTGTGACCTGGGGTTTGAGAAGCCTGAAGGTTGCATAAGGGCATTAGCCAATACTGAAGTAGTCAATATGTATTATTTGTGGTCTGTGTGTGTATGTGTAGTGTATAAGTATGATGTGTGCATTTTTACACCATGTGCCATGGGTGTGGTGTGTAGGTGTGTTAGTGTGTATGTGCCTCTGTGTGTGTATGTGTTATGCAAGTGCAGAAGCAGCATCCAGACGAGAGGTCCCTATCGGAACCCCCTTGTTTGGGTCCTTGAATTGCACACTACAGAGCCAACAGGAGACCTGGCTTGGACTAGGTCACCCAGTTAACATCGTTCAACAATGGTCCCCCTGCTTGGGAGGGCTCTGCAGGGTGGAAAGAGGAGCACATTTCACAGAAAATTTAACAAAAAGTGGAAAAAGAATTTTCTGGCTTCCTTTGCAGGCTTTGTCCTTGTTTGTTTGTTTGTTTGTTTGTTTGTGTGTATTTTGTTTGTTTTTCTTCAATATGTCTCTATGCTAAAAGGGCTTCCTAATTGAGCTTGTGGGGGAAAACTTATAGCCTGAGTTAGTTTCAAATCACATCAAACAGAGCAAGACTGTCAGCACAGGGAAGATTTTTGCCCTTCCTGGCAGAGACAGTAGCATGGCAATTACACAGGATTTTGGTCAAGGGAATGTCATAATGAACGTTCTGTTCCAGGAATCCCAAGACCCTGGGTAGATTGGAGGAGTGGCAACAAATACCTTACCTAAGGTCACAGCACTGTTTCTCTCTGGTTGCTGAGTGTTGGCAGGGCCCCCAGATGGATTAGTAATTGGTGCAGATTATGGAAAGGCAAAGTTACATTTCACGCTTCCTGCCAGCCCAACAAACAGGACCCATAGTTTCTTCCAACTTTGTGGCGACTTCAGAAATTTATGTTTTTCCTGGAGCTAGAGAGGTTTTCTGTCTGACCAGTAAGTCAGTCTCTTCCTACCCAAGGTCTAAGAGTGTGTAGAAGCCTTGCTCCTCAGCAAGGAGCTATCATGAACCTTGACCTTAAAAGCCACCTATAATAAGACTGAGCAGAACCTGACACCTATTTGAAAAATTATTTTAAGGACCTAGTTGCATGGGACTAACATTTTATTTTCAGAAAATCTTTTAATAAATAATTACATGATGATATAGAATGAAAATGTTTCCAGCTGGCAGCCATGTAGTACATATCACCTTTTCTGTTGAAAATCACCAAGGTCTCCATAAGCATTCAGGACACGGATCGCCTAATTTTGTTCTGAGAATATTTGCGGAAATAGCTTGATTTAAATAATTATTTTTGATACACACACACACACACATACACAGAGAGTGAAGTGCTCAGCTTTAACCTATAGAGTTTGATGATTTTTGACAAACACATACATGGTATTACCACTACCCCAATCTAGATACAAACATTTCTACTACATAGAAAATTCTTGTTCTATAATCTCAATTATTCTCACTTCTATCACTGTAGATTGCTTTTTTCTAGACCATCTCTTATGAACTGAATGTTTGTGTCTCTCCCAAATTCTTAAGTTGAAACCTTACCTCCATTGTGATGGTATTAGGAGATGGGACCTTGGGAGGTGATTAGTTCATGACAGTGGTGCCCTCACAAATGGGATTAGTTCTCTCCACTTTCCCAGCTAACTAATGAGGAATTAGTGCCCTCATAAAAGGAATTCAGAGAGATCTCTGGCCCCTTCTTTTCTGTGAAGCACAATAAGAGCACTGCAGTCTATGAACCAAGAAGGCTCTCACGAGACACTATGCCAGCCACCATCTTGAGTTTCTGTCTCCAGAACTGTGAGAAATAAATTTATGTTGTTTCTATATTACCCAGTCTATGGTATGCAATTACAGCCGCCCAAACTGACTAAGAAAGTTTCTTTTAAGTGGAGTCAGACAGTACATAGTCTTTCGTGCCTCGTGTCCTTCACTCAGCATATCTGTGAGATTCATTTATGGTGCTGTGTATACTGACTGTCATTTTTGTTGTGGAAGAGTTTTCCATTATATATAAATTCCAAAATTTGTTTGTCCATTTATCTGTTGATGGGTATTTGGATTTTTCCAGTTCTTAGCTGTTAAGGATAAAGCTTCCATAAAACTTTATGTACACCCCTTAGGTGGAAGGCTGTTAAGTGTCATTTCTCTAATGTGAAAGTACCTAGGAGTAGAATCCCTGGGTCATAAGACAGGTGTATGTTTAACTTTATAAGAAACCTGTGGCTTGGTTTGTATGTCACTTTCATGGAAGGATGCTTAGAAATTAGCTTTCAAAAACCACACCAAAACCACCCCATGAGGACAGAGAGATGTCATAAGAATGATTGAGAATAGTTGTGTTATTTGCTGCATTTACCAATTTTTGCACAGGTTTTTAAATTGGTGCTAACTTTGAACTGTAACCAGGAAAATGCTTAATTATATTACTAATGGTAGTGGACTCAGGAAAACAGTAAGATGGAAATACAAAGAAGGTTATTTATGCAAAAAGTTTGGCCAGACTTATTGGAATTTTGCCTCCAGCTCAATCAATTACAATTTAGCAAAGTGATTTGCTGAGAATGTAAACTATGGAAAGTTCACCCTTTGAAAAGTTAATCTAAGCTCTGAATTTTCATTGCTTGTAGCCTCCGACTTACCCCAGGAAAAATAAACGGATTTTTCTGGGATGCGAGGGCCTAGCTGCCTGAGCTTTTACTCTCAGCCTGATGTATCATCAAGCTGTGTTGTATGAGAAAACAGCACAAGAAAACTTTTGTGTTTGCGGGGTTGAACAGGAGAAAAGGGTCTGACCCTGGATGGTTCCACATGCACAAGTCCTGAATCTCATAGAGGCCCAGCTTCACTTGAACAGACCTCAGAGGAAATGGCTAACTTGTACCTGGTATGATCAAGAATTAGGAATTGTGGCCTGGAAAGCTTATGTGAGAGGACAGACTAGCTTAGAAAGTGGGACCATCAGAAAGGGGAAGCTAGAACAGGAAACTGTAAGAAGAGCAATCTCAGCAGGCTCTTATGAGTCTGTGGGACCAAAACCACTGCTATTGCATTTCATGGCAATACTGATTGCCTTCTGTATAGATGAATCATTCTTCACCGTTCTTCCTGTGATAATTTTACACTCACACGTTTTGCCACGTGATTTTGCAGTGCTGTCTATTATCATGAGTGGCAGTACTTCACGGTGCTGATGTGGACTTGGCCATGTGCCTTGCACTGATCAGTGGAATATGGATGCGAGTGGCTCAAGAGGCATCTCATCTGCTCAGCTTTCTACATTCCTGACATTTGTCATGAGAGGAATACTTCCTTCTAGGTCAGGTTGAAGGAAAATATGGAGACCAGTAGACTTGGACCATCTTGAAGCCTTAATCCTAGTCCAGCAGACCTATAACCTCAGCAGAATTTTTCCAGTCAAATGACAGATGTGAAAGCACGAAAAGTAAATGCTCATTGCAGTATGAAATTGAGATTTAGTGTGATTTAGTATGCAGGATTTATAGTATTTTCTGAGTGACAGAAACAATAATACTGTTTTGCTTTTGTAATAGTGCAAATCCTAATTTTTTTCTTTTCTTTTCTTTTTTTTTTTTAAGGAAAGGAACAGTGAGGAATGAAAGCAGGCAGGCAGGCAGGACTCAGAGAGAGGAGGAAAAAACATTTTTATTTTAAATTTTTATTTAGTTGTTCACATTGGTTGTTCCCACCAGACATGAGACATAAATCCGGGTCCTTGGGATATACGTGACCTGTACACTTTCAGAGGCAGATGGCCTAACCACTACTCCACCAGGGTGCGCCTGTAACCTAATTTTTAACAACTGCTTAGAATAAGGCTAAATTTCCCATCTTCGTGCAGCTAAATGTGACCATATGACTATGTTCTGGCCAACAAGATGTTAGTGGAAATGTTGTGTGGTAGCCTCTGTGACCTTTCCTAAAAAGTCAGTGGCATGTAATGCTCATCCCTTCTTGCTTCTGGTTATCTGGAACAGGGATATGAAGCCTGGAGCACTAGCTGACACTTTGCATCATAAGGAAGAAATCTACGTCTTAGGAAAGATGGAGCAGTGAGTTACTTGTAGCTGCCTGGATCATTTTATGAGACAAATAAACTGTGTTCTCTAAGCTTCCTTACGTCTACTGTTCCATGATTGCACCGTCTCCTGACACACTTTCCTTAAATCTGATGAAGAATTGTGGGGTTACTTGGAAGCAGACTGTTACACAGCAATGATCAACTGTTACTGCTCATCAACATGGGTTTGATAATACTCAACATGGGTATAGCACTAAGTAGTTTTAAAATAAATCTCTTAGTAGGGAGGATGAGAAGTGATAAATGTTCTAATATGAGATAGTGGTGATGGCTCCACAATTAGGAACATATGGAATATATATGGAAGTGCATACTTTTAAAGGGTAAATTTTATGGTATGTGAATTAAATCACAATAAACAGTTAAAAAAATCAGTTGCTTCTTCATTGTTTCTACCACTGTGAGGAAGGTACTAACTCCCTTACATCAGGATCCATGAAATGAAGGCTCAGAGAGCTTAAGCGACCCTCCCAGTTTAATTGCCTCATCACTGTCAGAACTCAGACTGGACCCAGGTCTCCTGACACCAGCATCCACACTGCCTCCACCCCACCCCTCTAGAGCATTTGTCACTCTTCCCCAGGGTCACTGAGGACTATTTAGACGGCACTGAGTTGTGGGTAAGATTTGTTTTTAGCTCTTCTTTTTAGCATCTTCTTCCCTGATACCCTCTTTCCTCTAGTTATTCTCCCTTAGATGACAATGACCTTGCTTGTTTGGGATCCTTGCCCACTATTTTATAAGCATTCTTATCAAGACATATAAGAAGATATAAGACTGATATAAACTAACATAGAATACAATTGCAACTAGTTTTTCAAAGTACCCCAGCTCTCAAATGCTCCCTATACCCATTTAGGGTGGCTGGAGGTATGGGGTATTTTCCTTTTGGATTCCATTATCTAGGGGACTTTCAGTTGACAGCAACACACATGAATAGGTGTTCTATGACCTAATGATTTTGGTGGATATTTAAATACATTCTTACTTGAACTTCCCAACAACCCATAGAATATGAACATTGATGAGTTCATCTTACAGGTAAAGAAACTGAAGCTCAGAGAGCTAACCTACTGAAGTTCTTGCAAATAGTGAATGACCAAGCCAGAATTTCAACCCAGGTGTCCTAATTCTAAGTTCAATTTCTTTTAACAAATATTTGTTCCTCAGTATCTCCTACAGGGTCGAATCTGTACCTGGAGCTGAGGAGTAGCTCAAGAAGGGGATGAAAAAGAAATAAGTAAAAGTCGACCTCTGCCAGCTTGCCCAAAGACCTTTTTCCTTAAAGCAGGATTTATGACTGGCATGCTCTGGTGGCCTAGCAGTTTAGTACATCAGACAAGACCCACATATATCCCAAGGACCCTGGTTCAAGACCTAGAGCTGCGATTGGGGTGTGGGGAGGAGGAACAATCAAAATAAACAACTAAGTAAAATAAATTAAGTGCTTCTTCCTCCTCTCTCTTCCTGCCTGCCTCTGCTCACCTTCATTCCTGCCCGCACCTGTGCACCTTACTTTTGAAAATGAAGACATGAATCAACCCTCCACCCAAGCACATCATGAGTGCGTGACAGCAAGACTTACTTTGAGAGTTTCATTTTCAAGGGGACAAAAATACTAACTGCCTTGTGTTGGCATAGTTGGGTATGAAATGGGAAGAAAGAGAATGCAGGGATGAAAAGCTGGAGAGGTCTGACTTCATTTTCTTCATGGCAACAAGAGCTGCCTACGTGTCTGCAGAGGAGATGGAAGGCAGGTATCCTGAAGGAAGAATCCTGAGGGTAGTGTGAAGGAATCTGAGTGCCTAGCAGACTCCTAAACCACAGAAGAAAAGGGAATATTGGCAAAGTGTGAGTCTGGCAAGATGTAGAAACTCTTGAAAAACAAAGATCATGTAATATCATCTACCATTCCTTGCTTGCTTTCAAAACTAATTGTAGATAGCTAGACTCTGGGCCATTCGCTTGCATTGTGGCCACCACTGGTCCTGGTGCCACCAATGCCACAGGACACTGGATGCCTGAGCTATCACCCTCCACCTGAAGGAATTCCAGTTACACTCTTCAGTCTGGACTTCAAACACGCTGGCAAAAATCTTACTGACTCTATGTAGTGTATGTATCTGTGCTCCTGTAGCCAAAAGTCAAAGGGTGCTTGTTACCCTCTCAGCATCCAGAGCAGGATCTCACACAGAAGCAGATTCAGTCAGTCAGGAAGCAGTCTCGGATGCTGCACAACTATGACAAAACTATCTGCTCTGAAGAGCTAATGATACCAATCCCATTGGTAGGGGTATTAAATCAGATAATTCATTCTGCCATCATACGTGGCATATCTATAATATTCCTTGTACTGTTCTAGGTGTTAGTTTCTTTAAGTTCTGGCACGTGATAAGATTTTGTTGATAACTACCTTTTTGAAAAGCTATGAAATGGGAGAAGAGGGGAGGGAATGATACTTAGAAGTCCTGAGCACTCAACTGAACTATTATCTTTGAGTGCTGCAAGCCAAGGGAAGTAGTCTGAATGACATAACCATAAAGTGATTGATCATGGTACTTTCCATGCACTAGGACCTTGATAAATATTCTGTATGTATTATCTCACTCTTAAACTTCATGATAACTCTATAAAGTAGATATTCTCATTGTTCTGATTTTATATATTAAGGGAAAAAAGTTCAATTTGATTAAGTAAATTGGTTAAACTCATCCAATTAGTATATGTTGGCACTGGAATTGGAACCCATATCTCTCGGACCCCAGAACCCAAATCATTACTCTCTGTTTGCTAGTTCTCTCCAGCACCAAATGTCTGAGACAGACTCCGGAGAGATTGCCAGCATCAACTGCCATAAGCTAAGCCTTTGCGAAGCTCCCAAGGTCGATTTGTTAAAGTTGCCATCTTTCCCACATTTTTTTTACTGGACTTGTTTGTGTTTTATGCAACCAAATTCCTTTTCTTATTCTTCTGTAGAAACAGTGGCAGAAGTGAGAAGGTGCTGAGAATGCATGGAGAAGGAACAAAGCCATTTCTCCCATCATGGTAGCTTTTCTATGGCAGAGAGCCTGGCAAGAAAAAGGCCTTTATCATCAGTTTTCCATTAATGCTTGGAACCAAACCCTTCATGGCACAATGGTGACAAAGACAGAGTTGATTTTATCCTCAAAAAATGTTGTAGATACATGAGAACTTAGAATGGTCTAGTCCAACTATTTTCAAGTATTTTAAAAACAATGGGTCCATTCTTTAAAGGAAATCTTCACAGAAGTTCAAATTCTAAAAAAAATAGATCAAACAAGAGCTGTACTAAGGTTGGGGTCCTAGAGCATTTTGAGAATCACTAAATGCAGCCCCTGTGAATAGAGATGAGGAAACTGAGGCCTACACATAAGAATAACATGTTCTAGGTCAGACAGTTGCTTAGTTCTAGACCCTGCATGTCCATCCAGCAGCTGGGCCCCTATGTAGGGCCCTCTCTTGTAAGAACACAGGTCTTTGACTCTTTCCAAGTCAGCACCTCTGGTCTCAGGACTTTTCCTCTAGCCTTCATGCAGGTGGAAGAGATGCTAATCTTCTTTATCCACTCATCCATTGATGGGCACTTAGATAGTTTCCAGCTCTCAGCTATTATGAATTGTGCTGCAATGAACATGGGGTGCATATACCTCTTCAAATAAGTGTTGTTTTGTTTTTAGGGTAAATATATGCACAATGGAATACTATGTGGCCATCAAAAAGGGAGCGTTCCTGCCATTTGCAACAACATGGATGGACATGGAGAGAATTATACTTAGCGAGATAAGAAGGAGAAAGACAAGGATTATATGATAGCACTCAAATGATGTGTATAGAGATAGAAAGCAAATAAATGACATAAATTAAACAATGAGAGAGAACTACTGCAAACAATGATGGACTTTTAGTGGTGGGAGACAAAAAGGCAAATCAAAAGGTATCAGAATGGTGGGGGAAGGTTGGGGGAAATGGGATAAAGGGAATTAACTGTAAATGGAAAAAAGGGAAATATTGGTAAACCTATTGCACTATATGTAAATTTAAAACTGCAATTACATACAACTTAAAGCAAGTTAATGGCAAAATGCAATATCCATTCAATAATAAAAATAATTAAAAATAATAAATAAAAATAAATACATTTTTTTAAACAGAGGAGAAGCTAATATTTCACTGAAATTTCTAGGAGACATTGGGGCACAAGCAGTGCATCCTCCGAGACCCCTCTAGCAGAATGAAACAGAGCAGAGATTCCCTCCCACGTTGCCATAGGCTGCTATGCAGAATTGGCACTTTGGTGGTTCTACTTTGTTAGGACAGGGGAGTTCCTGATGATGCCTGGGGCAGGCGGGGTGGCCTGAGGATGTGCAGCAGCAGTCATGCCTGTGTAGTCAGAGTCCCAAAGGAAGCAAATGATATCCCAAGCAACACTGTGTATCTGAAGAGAGTTGGAAGAAGGACCATTTACACAGAGGAGGGCAGTGTTAAGGGAAAACTACCAACTATGAGAAATCATAGGACTAACAACAGCAGGAAGACTTTACCTCACCTAGACCTGAGGGGACAAAAAAAGAGCGGTCGGTATATGGGCCACCTAATAAGAGCTGCAGCATTTGTTGCGGGAATCAACCACCTCATTGCAGGAAAGGAGCAGAAGAAAATAGCCTTCAGCCCCAGCCTCCAGTGCCTTCCATTGGCTGGACCTGACTAGAAGCCAGGGTAAAGTAGCCTGGATGATGCAATTCATAAAGGTCAGTTTTGTAGGACACTGAGCATGGCAGACGAGATGGGAAGGAGCAAGCAGAATGCATCCAGCAGCATTGTCTGGTGGAAGCAGAGGCATCCAGCACACCACAGAGAGAACTGATTAGTTCATGAGCTCATGAGAGCCACCGCTCCCCACCCCAGAACTTCTCAAGGACCACAGGAGGCAAGAACTTGATAAGTAAGTGAGCGTGGCCTCATTTGTACTTAAAGCCTGGGGACAGTGCCACACTTCATTACCCAAACTCTGCTGAGTTTGGCAGTGGAACCAGAATGTTCTGGTTGTAAAGGCAGGTCACCAAGGCTCACTTTGCCCTTTGAGACCTCTGTATTGACAGCCCTTTATAGTCATGCAGTCTCCAGGGAATGTGCCTTCCTCCTTCCCTTTCAGACTTGCAAGACTGCAGTTCAGTGTTGACATTAATTCCCAAAATTAGCGTACACTCCAGAGGTTTTGGGCATAGTCCTCAACAAGAATGTCCTCATTGCCGATGCTAGCCAAAAGTTTGGGGGTCCAGAGGCCACCCACACCTCTGACCAACTGGCTACAGTCAGAAGTTTCCACTACTTCTTCAGGTTGGTAATTCACTAGAATGACTCACAGAATCCAGGAAAGCACCACACTTATAAGTGTAGTTTTATTATAAAGAATACAGATCAGGGCCAGTCCAGTGAAGAAGCCTACCTAGAAAAGTCTGAGACAGTCCCCATTGTAGAGTTTCTGTGTGCTTTTCCAGATTCTAACCATGAAATCCAGGGCACATCCACCTCCCATCACAATCATCTGCTCACCAGTTAGAAAGTTCAGCTGAACCTCCGTGTCCAGTGTTTCTCTTGGGACTTCATCATATAGATATGATTAATGAATTAAGTGGCCATATGATTGAATTCAATCTCTAGTCCCCATCCAGTCTGATATCACCTGGCTCAAAGCCCCAACTCTCTCATCACATGATTGGTCTTTCTGGCATGGCCAGCTCCCATCTTAAAATTATTTAGGGGCCCACCACGAGTCACCCCATTAACATAAACTCAGGGGTGGAACCATTCTGAGTAATATAAACACTCCTCTCACTCAGGAAATTTTAAGATTTTAGAAGCTTCATCTCAGGAAGCCAGGACATATTATATAACAATCTACCCAGATAAATTATTATACAACTGTATCCCATAGTGTGGCTGCCATAAGGCGGAAACATGCAAGTTGAGTCTGACAAAAAGCCAACAATGTGATGACCAGCTTCCTTTGGCTTCTGACCTAGTTTGATCTTAATTGCTGACTGGAGTGTTGTGTGGAGGATTCTAAGGCTACGCCCAGCATCAATCAGAAGGAGTGATATGATTAACCAGTCATGATGACCTTGGCATAGAAGGGAATGTGAAGGGGGTGCGTGGAGTGAGAGTGTGGCCGCTGGGTATTTGCTAACACTGGGCTAAGGGATTGAAAAAAGAAGAGCCGTTGGGCAGAAGAAACAGAAAGTGATAAGAAACAATAATGCTGTTCGCAAATGGAGACTAGTTGGTTAGATTGTCTAAGACCCACCTCGCTTTAACTCCTGTCCTGATACCAAGCAGCAGTGCCATGTTTAAGCCTCACCACCAAGAGGTCATGTCTTTTGATTTCTTCTCTAATCCTAGATTCCTGAAAAAGAGATTTAGGAGGTGACAGAACCTCCTGCATGGCTAGGTCCTGCCCTGTGAATTCTGGTTTCTAAGCCGAAGAATCACTTCTACCCCAAACGACTGTCTTAGTGCATGTGGGCCCTATTACAGGATATCCTGTCAACCTACATGGCAGCTGGCATGCACTGGTTATCTTATCAATTGTTAAAATATCGAAATGCTTTATACTGCTAGGTAAATAAAAGTAATTGCTGCTTCTACTGGAGGGACTTCTACCGTTTGGGCTCTCTGACCCTTCCACTGGAACAGGGTGGCTACAGACAGTAATTCTTGGAGTCCGGTACAAAATAAAGTCGCAAGAATCCTTGTTCAAAAATTATTAAAAATTTCAAGATGGTGACAGCATGACATTAAACTAAGCACAGGGCTTTTCTGCACTTAGCTGTGTAGCTACGCAAATTGTATACCCAATGAAACAAGCCCTGCCCAGGACCTCCTCACAATCTAATGAAAGGGTCTGTCCTAGCACAGGAGTGTCCTCCAGGACCCCACCAAGTTCCATAGACAGCGCTCTTCTGATTAACAGTAGTTGTCAAAATACTGCTCGTGTTTACCTCTCACCTCCAATTCAGAAGGAGCATGAAACATGGCCAAGAATCAATCTGTTTTAAGATATTGACATTGGAGTGTGGATTATTTCGACAGCATAAGTCAGTGTATCTTGACTAATCTGCACCAGTGGTCTGCGAATACTTTCGTATTCTGATTGCTGCCCTGTCTACGTGGGTGCCTCCTTGACACCCAAACAAGACAACTGGAGCTATTTTCTTGGAAGCAACACAGCTTGACTGTTATGGAAACTTTCTCTGAATCAAACAAGTCACAAAAATATTCCCAAACCCTATTTTTAACATGTGAACTTTGCCAGTATAATGAAACAGATGCTTTCTACCAAAGGTCAGATGAAACAGTAAAATGTTTATTTTCAAACCTGTTTTAATACATCACCAAAAGGAAAAGGACATACGTTTTTACTGGATGCTTTTTTTTAAGTGAGTAATGACTTCCTCTCACTTCTGGATCTGACGCGAGGCAGCGCAAGAAAGAGAAAGAGGAAACTAGTGGATTTGGCTTTTGCTGATCTGCGTGGCTGATCTCTGTCCTGGATGGGTATTGGGTGAGCTGAAGAAAATAAAGCACTGTGGAGTGTCAACCTCCACAGAAAGCTCCCAGCTCCTCCACGCCCTTTTCTACTCCTCTGCTCCATGGAGGACACGGAGGTGAATTCATAAGCTTCAACATTTGGAGGGAAGTGGTATTCATGATTAAAAAGAAAATATAGCCAGAGGTTCAGGGCAGGAGAAGGACGAAGGCATGGATAGGTGGAGCACAGGGGATTTTAAGGCAGTGAAAATATTCTGTATCAGACTATAATGGTGACTACATATCATTACGCGTTTTTCAAAACCCATAGAATATACAGCACAAAGAGTGAACCCTAATGTAAAGCAGGAACTTGAATGGATAATAATACATTAATATTAGCTCATCAGTTGCAGCTCATGTACTACACTAATGCAAGATATAATAACAGTAGGAACTTGGTAGGGGTTGGTGATTATATGTGAACTCCTGTCATTTCCACCTGATTTTTCTGTAAATCTATAACTGCTCAGAAATAATCTATTAATTTAGAAATAATAAATAAATAAGAGAAAATGCTCTTATTCTTGTTTCTCACTGCCTATTAGCATACTTACTCTCCTAGTCAACAGATGGAAAGATAAATAAGGTATTTTCTTGTGAAATTAGGAGAAAGACCCAAAGAGATTCCTTGGCCAGCTCTTGCTTTCAACCCAAGGTTATTGTGTAAAACTGATCAGGTGGTACCTTGCTCAGGGACATTACATCAGAGAAGGGATATTCTCCTTTATGTGATGTGTATTTGTAGGTGGATGACCAGAGCAGGGGGTCGTGTGTGTGTGTGTGTGTGTGTGTGTGTGTGTGTGTGTTTGTGAAAGAATTTACCACAAGTGAACAAGCAATAGAAGGCTTTGTGAGCAAGTGATAGAAAGATTTATTCACTCTCCAAGGAGGAGCAGGGCCAGACGGTAGGTGATAAATCAGCACTGAACTGTCAGGGATTGTGGGTCTTGCTTCCAGGAGGTGGGCTCCAGCTGGTTGGGGGCTGTTGCCACTGATCTCTTCTTTTTGGCCTGGTGATTTTCCAATGACCTAGGACTTGCGGAAAAATACTGGGCAGAATTGTTGTTTGTTCATTTTCCCTTACGCTCTATGACTTACTTTACAAATTCCAAGAGGTTCCTTTCCTAATTTACTCCAAGTCAGTAGCAGGATTACCTAGGCCCTTTACCTTTCCAAGGAACACAGCTTTGCCTACCAGCAAGCAGTTTTGTGGTTTGGAGACAAAAATTTCTCCACATTAACCTTCTCTTAAGAACATTGAGGTGTTATAGGCCATAGTGAGGTCTATACCCGGGAAGCCCAGAAAGTGACAGAAGAGAAAACTCCAAAGCCTTGTTACGCAGGTGCAAAGAAGGAGAGATGGCTCGGGTGACAGTCACAGGTGCAGGTCTCAGAAGGCACACATGTTGCTGAATAGTGTTGCTTCCTGAATGGTGGCAGGAATGCCGTATTGAGAGCCCAAGTGGTTTCCAGATGCTTGAGATAGCATCTGGATAGTAAAACAGGCTGAAAGTCTGCAACTCTGCTCCCCCACCCAGCTTGCCAAGACCCCTGACTTTCCTGCCCACTGGGGTACAAGGTGAGCTGCATCCACTCCTTCATCACCTCTTCCTTCAAGAACCATCCCAGGTAAGTACACTGAACCCACACAGGCCCGTCCTTGAATGTGGACTTACTCACTCTATAGACTCATGGCAGTGCAGGTATGGGGAGTTGAGTGTTGCCTTCAGGACGGTGACTGACTTACAGATATAAAACTCTGTGTGTGAGTGTGAGTGTGTGTGTGAGTGTGTGTGTGTGTGTGTGTGTGTGTGTGTGTGTCTTTAGCCCACTACATGATATATAACAAAGTTTTTTGGGAAAAAACTTATGTAAGGAGACAATAGCAATAACCTTTTGGAAGCAGAGAATCAACAAATGAGGAATATCTGACTAAACAGATAAAAGAGTTTCATCCCAAACCTGACTTGGAGAAAGCTATAACTACAAGTCCCTTGGAAGGAGGAAGCAGGGTCCCAGGGAATTTCAGGATCTGGTGGGCTGATGAGGATGGCAGAGTGGAAAAAACCAGGAGGAGTGTTAGAATTAGAGTCGATACATGCAAATTCATGTTTGCATGTGTAAATAGAGTGTATCTATGCAAATTACTTTGAACAGATTGAAAGAGTGCTTGCACTTGGTTAGCAGCCTGTGGGTGTCTGCTGTTATTAACTTCTAGGTCCCTGAGGCTCTTGGACTCCATTCCACTGGACACCTGCCCAATTCTCACCCCAGCAGAAATCTTGCTCTCTGAGAGGGGAACAGAGTGAGGCTCTGGATGTGAGGCCTAAGGACAGGAGAGTGTGGGGTACACAGTGGCAAACAGAAGGATGGAGACGGATGTCATTGATGCTAAACCCAGGAACCCCAGCACTTCTTGTCTTTTTGATCCCAGGCCCTGGTGGTCCCCTGACAGCACCTTCAGACAGGAGCTGGGAAGCTGCTCCCTGGGGAGTCTGAGCAGCCCCAGAGGGAAAACCTAAAGATACCAACACCCCGGTCCCTGGTAAATGGTCTGTTCAGGTCTCCTGCAGTATCAGTCTCCATCCACACAAGCGAGATTGATGGAGCAGCCCCGTCTAAAATGTGCCTTCAGGGGATTTCAAGAGGGAAATTCTAAATTCTGGGTAGAAGGAGTAGTAATAACAAACTTTCAGAGACAGGATAGCGTGAGACCTTTCAGGAAGGCAGCAAGTGGAGCACTGAGCCGGAGAATAGGCCGAAGTGAGAGAAAAGTAGAAAATGAGGTTGAAAAGGGGGGCTGGGACCAACAATTGCCTGACAAAGGCACTGGGGAAAGTGTGTAGAGAGGGGTTACTCTCCAGGTCAAATCCCTCTTTCTGAGTCATGCCTCCTGGCCTGGGGTTTCTTGGGGAGACAGAACAGTGTCTGTCCTGCTGGGTGCTGGGTGCTGCCCTGGGGACCAGCAGGAGGAAGGCCTCCAAGGTGAGGTTTAGCAGATGGAAGTTAATTCAGTTGCTAATGACGAGCCTGATGCTTTTAGAAACAGGGGAATGATGTGTAGAATTGAATTAGACTGAAATACGAATTCATTCTGAAGCAGACTCTGTGGGAGGCTATGCAAGGCCACGCTCAGATTCACAGAAATTCAAATGGGCCAGTGTCTATATCTATGCAATGAGGAGGAGATGGGAAGCTAAAGAAGCAAGATTTCTCAAAAAGAAGTTAGTCCTCTGGATGGGAAGCAAGAACTCCAACAAATGCAAAGGGAGAATCATGCAAACAGGCAAGAAAGCAGTCGTGGACCTTCCAGGATCAAAGGACACACCTTGAACACAGCAAGGAACCTCCAATGTTATTGAACTTTTGGCAGTGCTCTTTAAACTGGAATGAAAAGGAAGAAGTCTTCCCCTTTCCCACAGCTGTGGTGTTTTCAGCTGAAAACAACCTCCTGGAAGCAGCAGGCAGTTGACAAATGAAGGATGTTTGTGAAACTGGGTCACCCTGGGCAGATTTTGTCCTTGCAAATACTTTTCCCCTCAGGCTTTGGCACAAGGACTCTGCTGACTTAGACAGCATCCTTTCATGAGGAGAGATGGCAAGGCCAACAAAGTATCCAGTGAAGAAAGCCCGACCTGGTTCAGAAGTGGCTCTTCCCCAGGGCTCCTGTGAACTTGACATTTATTCCCTACTTTTTTCTCTGAACGAAGGCACTGAAGGTCTTGGTGATAAATGCAAATACAGTTGATCCTTAAACAACATGGGTTTGAACTGCCCCGGTCCACTTACAGGTGGATTTTTTTCTTTTTCTTTTCTTTTCTTTCTTTCTTTGTTTTTTTTTCTGGGTTTTTTGTTTGCTTGGTTTTTTTGTTTTGTTTTGTTTTTTTTGGGGGGGGTGTTTGGTTTTTTTTTGCGGTTTTATAAGTTTATTAGAGAAAATGGAGGAGAAAAGAAGCAAAGCAGGAGACAGAGTCTCCTGGGCAGAAAGGGCTGCCCAGCCGGATTTTTTTCTGTCAGCTCCAAATTCACAGGTTCAATCAATTGTTTGAATCCATGGACACAGAGGATCAACTATAATAGACTTGATGTACTCTCATTTTAGTATCTGTGGAGATCCTGAAACTGATCCTCTGAGTACCAAGCAAGAGGTGGAGTTAGATTTTGGAAAGTCAAAATTATACAGAGTTTTGTTGGGGGTGGGGGTTAGCACCCCTAATTCCTGCTAAGAATCCATTCTCACTTTGATTCATTTAACATGGCTCAAAGGAAGAGTTTTCAGGATAAATAATAATAAATACTGACCACACTTCAGAATAAATTGAAGATGCTCACATTTATTATTTTGATCCTTACAGTAACACAAAGGCTCTTACAGGATTATTATCTCCTTACAGTAGGGGGAGTTAAGACCCAAAGAGGCTAAGTCGCTCGTCCAAGAATACACAGGTAGTTACTAGTGGCAGAGTTGGGGTTTGAACTCGGGGTTTCTGACCTCTAGCTTGGTGCCCTGTCTAGGTGCAGATGGTGAGGTGGGGGCCGTGACAGTCTGGCATGTGAGGCACTATCTAGGGGTAGGCGAGCTGACAAAGGTTTCCAAAGGAAGGGAGAACAAGGGCTAGGTGCTTCCCTGGATACACCACCACCTGTTAGGGTTGAGTCTTTGTCTGGGCTCCCCTAAATTTCACCCATTGTCAAGCTTTCTTCTCTCAGTTCTGGGTGAGACAGAATAAAGAGGAAAAGAGAATAGTGGGCAGCAAATCCTAGGTCACCCATTAACCCTGAGACCCAATCTTCCAACATTTCTTTGTTCCTCTGGAGGAGTCCGCCCTGGAGAATCAGCCCTACATCACTACGAGCTGCAGATTTCTTTACCAGAGACAACTCTGTCCCCTAGTTCAACTCTGTGAACACCTGAGTTCACAGTCCAAGTCCCTGAGGTGTTCAGAGCTTGGAGTTGACTGTCTGGGAAAATCCACGGTCGTTAGCAGGTGTATGAGAGCTGGTTGTGTCCTCTAAGGACCTTGCCACCTCAGCTCAGGCTCCAAACAGATGCTCCCAGGAACTGTATCTAAATGAGACAAAGTCACGGCCATAACTCTGGATTCGAACACCTAGATTCCAAACATGCTGCTCTTGAGACCAAAGCTGCCCTTCCTCAAGACCCTGTGGGAGATCCAGACACAAAGGAAGAGCCTAAAGGAAGGGACAATCTATAAGTTGTAGGTCTTTGGACCGACTTCATGTATCAAGATCAGTAAGCCCTCCTTTATCTTTAAGGTTGAAGGAAGGAAGGAGAAAGCCCCAACTGTTCTTTGATTGAGCCCCTGTGGACATCCAAGGGGAACTCTGAGGCCCCCCTCCTGCCCTCAGTCCTCCAACATGCACGCTGCACACACACAACAGTTTGCACATGATGACTGGGGATTGTAGGTCCAATACTGCCCATGTGAAGACTTCATCTGGGTGCATATGACTTATAATGAAAACAGAAGACACTTTCTCTTCCCTTTCCTTCAGGCCTCAGAGGAGAAGAATAAGATCCTGGGCTGTGTCCCCACCCCAGCTACACTGTCTGCGCAGACCATGTCTCCATAATAACATTTTAAAATAGTTAAAAATTACTAGGCTAGGAATTCATCTGTGACCTATACATGCATGTTCTTGGTGGAGCAATGAATGCTATTTAATTCAACATAGTCCTATGAAGGCCCGTGAGTTAGGCTTGGTGCTGCTGCTGCTGCTGAATTCAGTATAGTTATTCACAAAGCAGTCACGGCGCAGTCAAGAAAACACATACACAACTAGTTACCATCCATTTCCATGCCAAGTGAGAGTTGTGGAAGAACAGGGAGAGCAATGATTATTTTGGGTTAGAGAAGAAAATAAACAGCACGCTTCAGAGGAAGAGATATGCGGGTCAGGCTTATAGGCCTTTCCCAGGAAGCTTTCATGATCAGGGGAGTTGAAATACAATGTGTTTGAAAAGGGACAAGTCATCTGGAAGGGCTGGTGCATGACATGTGTGGGTACTGGGAGAGGGAAGGGGACACATTCATGGCTATGATCCAGTTAGATTTTGGGCCCTGCAAACAATGGATTAGGATAGAGAAGAGAGTGTAAGAGAGTGTAAGAGACTTGTACTATTGAATAGCTGGACACTGATATCAGAACAGACTGTGTCTTCTACAGTGAGAAATACATTAAAAACCAGGGAGCCCACTCCTCGCTCTGGCGCTCAGGCTGAGGGAACTTGGATGAGGGAGTTCCCTCCCGGATCACCTGTACAGGTAGCATGGATTTATGCCTACCACTGGTGATGTTTGACATTGCATTCCTCCTGGCAGGAAAGATACGGCCCCATGGAAGGGGAAAGTTGAGGAGGGCTTATTGAAGGCATTGCTTATAAAGGAAGGAGCACAATTAAGGGAGCCAACAAGAGGTGGTAAAAAAACCAGGGACCTGCAATAGCTGGAAACTATTAATGACCCCTGGATCTGAAGTGGTGAGGAAATGAAACCAGCAGCCATGAGAGAAACGTTGCCTGACAGAAGTGCTGGCATTTTATAGAGGATGCAATTACAGCTAACTGTGTCAGGGCAGGGCAGGAGTCAAGGGAATGACTCTCCTGACCTCTCATCACCATTAGTTCCTTTCAGCTGAACGCACCCAAAAGCCGGAGAGCAAGGAAGTCAGTCGAGGTTCGTTTCCCAAACAGAGCAGGACATAGAATGGATCAGGAGGTGATGGAGAATATCTCACATAGGTGGCAGGCTGTCACATTTACTCGTAGAGCTATATGTTTATTTTAACATGGAATGAAATGAAAACAGTTAGTACATCAAAACGACTAGTTCGAAGTGGCTATCACTTAGGATAAGGCCAAAGCGATACTAAATGATAAAAAGTTAGACAACTGAAAGGAAAATGTGAAGTGATAGTGTAGGTGATCCAGGAAATGGCAAAAAAAAATCGCAATGATGGCATTTATAAAACTGAAGTTTAAGAAGCTCTGGGTTGGATGATACATAGGATTTCTACCAGCTCTGATCCGTTTTGGGTTTCCAAGTGTGCAGTTCGTGAGTTGCAGTTACACTGAGTATATACAAGGAAAATGCTGAGAACTACTGTAGCGGACTTTCAGATCATCTTGGTTCAGCAAATGTAATAATCATGAGTGGCGTGGATGACAGATGACTGTGGACTTCCTAGTCATCCCATTACTATCTTACGACGGTTCTTCCTCTTCTTGAGGTTAAAAAAAGCACAAGGTCACCAAAAGACACGAGCAAGAACATTCACAGCAGCACTATTTGTTATAGTCTCCAACTTAAAATAACCCATATGTCCGCTAAGGGGATTTTTTAAAAAACTGGTGATAAATCTATACTCTGTAGCAATTCAAATGAACACATTTAAGCTGCACCCAGCAACACAGATACTCCTAAACTCAGTGTCGAGTGGAAGGAATTAGACCCAAAGAGTTTTCACTGCAGGATTTCTGTCAAAAAAAGTCCAAAACCTGACTAAACAAATCTAAGAGGGAGAAGAAAGAAGAGTGAGACCAACGTGGGAGAAGGATTAGGGTGGCGACCTTAAGGAGCCAAGAGACTAGTGTTGGGGACGGGGCAGAGTCCACGTGACAACGGGGAATAACACAGTGATGTGATGGAGGGCAGGGTGTGTTGAAATATATCTAAGAAAAGGGGAACCTCTACATAGGAAGTTATTTTAATGTGTAGCATAATTACTACAATAAAAAATAAATTAAAAAAAGAGAGAGAGACTAGCATTGGGAAGGTAGGCATTATTCTATTTCTTTTCCCTGGTGAACCTGATAGAATGACCACAATGGATGAACTGTCCTTCCTGGATATGCAGAGGTGACATGTCCCTGATAATCAAAGACTTAGTTACTTCTTTCATTTCTGCCAATTTCTTCCATTTCCCCTTTCTGAGACTCCCCCCACTTCCAGTCCTAGTGGAGCTCTAGCCATCACAAGCATTTCAGATGTCCATGGGGTTAGCATAGCAATGTTATTATTTTCAAAATGCGGTTATGCCGGCTTGATCACATGATTGATATCAAACACTGCTGGAGTTGGAGTTCCCTGCTCCTCCCAGGTGATAGCAGAAGAACACTCAAACTTACATGATGTCAGGTAAATAGGTCAGAGTCCTGCTCCTTAGCTCATGATGGTGTATTGTTACTTTACCTTGACCTTTGTGTCTGGCCCTGGACACTGCTACTCCAGAGACCGTGGAGATGCCGTCACCACACACAGCCCAGTGATGATATTTTCCGTAGGCCCGCCAACTTCCTGCACGATGATGGTCAGTATTTGGACTTCCATGGACATTTCTACTATTGTACTTTTCCTCTGAAGGCATTTTAGGAGAACCGGGTGTAGGCCTTGTTGTCTCTGGGAGGTCATCCACTATAGCTTGGGCTAGGAAAGCATTCTCTCTAGGGTGCAGCAATCCTGCCGGGGTGGAGGGGGAAACAATACCTCCAATTTGAGAACAAGACTGGGAGAGGGAGAAGAGAGCTAATTTCTCACTAGGTTGTTGGCTCTACTCTCTAAAAGCCAGGCAATATATTCTATTCTGTGCATTATTCAGAGGTAAGATCCCTGCCAATAAGGACTCAGCAACCTAGTTGGGACTATGAGAGCATCTCTGAGTAAAACAAAACAAAACGTCACCAAACCAATTTTGAAGAGATAGCAGAGACTAGAGGCTGACTCTCAAGTTGATCTCGCACCCTCTGTCTTGTTAGTTTTTCCACATCATGGCCTTTGTCAGCCCAGAGATCACAGACACTTCCTCTGTGTGGAAGTTTCGGTTCACCCATGCAAGTTCATCTGCTCTGCAATAAAAACAATTACTTGAATTTGTTGCTAACATTTTTAAATGGAGAGAATTGACCTAAAAAATCTGCCTTTGTATTCTCTCTGGAAAATCTGTCAACACTGGACGCTCAGTTCCAATTTGACAATTGACAGGAGCTGAGCGGTGACTGCTCCCTTTAAACGGGGCTCTCCTGTTGCAGTAGTTCCTACCTACTGTCTACACTTGTTACTATCTCATGCCCAACCTTCTCCATTCATGGACGTTTCCTCTCTGGCCCCCCAAGGCATCTTTGTTAATGTAAATATTTCAAATATCTTCCTTCTGCCAGGAGAATGAAGCTCAAATGCCTTAGACTGGTCAATCTTTCAAAACCTGGTCCCATTTCTTTCCTATACATGTTTTTCTTCCAATATCAGGGTATTATTTTCATAGGGAGTAATTTTCACAGGGAATAGTTTTCACAGTTTTATATGTTCACAAATTGATTAGTTTTATTTACAACACTTTCACTTGTTCCTTTGATACTCTACTTCTGGTATCTAAGATCTTTCCTTCTCTTTAATGCATATTCCTTAAGAGTTCCATTACTCACACATGTTAATTGATTTTTGTTTTCAGAAAATGTTTTTATTTTGTCCTTGATCTTGAAAGCTAATGTCTCTATATAATTCTATTTGACAGTTATTTTCTCCAGAACTTTGCAGATATTATTTTCCCAGTCTTCTGACAACTTTCAGCATAATTGCTATTTTTCTGTAGATAAACTCTTTTTTCTCTGACTTCTTTTACGATTTTCTTTTTGTCTTTAGGATGGTTCAGTTTCACTATGATATGTCTAAGATTTCTGCTAATTTTACTGCTTACTATTTCTTGGGGATCCTAAATCTGAAGATTGTTTTTCATCAACTCTAGAAAAATTTCAGTTATTATTTCTTCAGTTATTACTGCTAGATTATTTATTTTTATATTTCTGGAAATCTGAATAGTCAATGTGCTCGAGTTTGACTTACTCATTTTATCCTCCATGTCCCTAAATTTCTTTGATTGTATCTTTCAATTCATTCATCATATCTTTACCTTTCTTTTTATTTAAACTGTTTTCAGTTTATTGTTATCATTGATAATTCCCTGTTTCTTTTACTTCTTAGTCATACTTTCAATATTTTCTAAATTTCTATAAATGTATTGAATAAAATTATTTGATATTTTGAGTATCCTAATTCCATTCTCTGTAGGTTTTGTGGATCTGAGTTTTCATTTTATTTTCTCTGCTGATTCTCATGGGCAGGAACTTCTTCCCTTATGTGCAGTGTGATATTTTCCATTGTAAAATCAAATCTCTTGAAACTTTGTGGGAATTGCCTTAGGTTTCAGTCTAAAAAGCATGTCCCTAGAGATGATTTACTTCTTGGAGATGCCTAAGAGACCTGCCTACCTAAGGCTTTTAAAAAGTTTTTGACCATAAAAGTAGTGTGAATTCCAACCCCAAGGCTGCACAGACCATGGCCTTTTGGTTAGGGGACACTTTGATCTTTGTTTTGGTTCCACTCTAAACTAAAATCAGGTAGCTCAAGGTAAATAATTGTTTATAAGTTATTCTACCCTTTTCTTTGGAAAACAAAATCTCACTAAACCCGTTGAAATTTGCATCCTTTGAGGGATCTAGGTTTACATAAGAGTGTCCAATCTCACATTCTGCTTTAGAATGGACGTGCTTCCTATCTCTGTCTGCTTGGCCAGAATTAAGAGCTGTCTCCAAGGCAAACTCTGGTTCCTGCTCACCTCTTCGAATTCAGAATTTCTCAATTTCTCATGGTTTCTGCCTCAAAGGGTCCTATTCCTATTAGTTTAGCCTTGCTAAAAACAGTATTTTAATAGCTTTCCTGGCATCTCGATGACTTTGATTAGGCAGATTCTCCAGAATCTAGTCTGCCATGATGCTGGAAATATGGTGCTTCAGTTTCCAACAGTCTCCCAAAATCCTTTGCTCATCCTATTTCCTCTTCATGCTTTGGTCTTTCTCATCTTCATTTACTAAATCTCACTGTGGGAGGTGGAATTCTAAAATAGTTGCCAAAATTCCTAGGCTCTGGTGTTCTTTCTCCCAGTATTTAACCAAACAATAACTTAAGCTGCTTCTATGAAGGGATATAATTAATGTCCCAAATCAGCTGATCTTAAAGAGATTATCTGGGTGGGTATGACTTAATTACATGAGGTTTATAAAAACAGAGTTTTGTCTGATTGGTAGCAGAAAAGAAAGTCAGAGCTGTGCTCTGACTGATCTGGAAGAAAGCAAACATCCATATTGTAAACTTCTTGTGGGACCACCTCACAGGGAACTGAGGGAAGACTGAGTAGCCTTTGAAGGTGGCTCTTGGCTAGTGACTAGCAAAAACAAAAACAAAAAAACTCTCCAAACAAACAAAAAAAGAGGACCTCAATTTTGTAACTGAAAGGATAAAGATTCTGCCAAATAAAAGAGGTATTTTAAAATAAGACCCTGGCCCACAACTGAGCTGCAACCCTGGTCAACACCTTGGTTTTAGCCCTATTGGAACTCTGCACAGAAAACCCACTCACCACATTGCGCCCAAGCTTAAATTATGAGCTAATAAATCTATGTTGGTTTAATCCACTAAATTTGTTATAACTTGTTTTGTAGTGATAGAAAACCAATATAATCCCTAACTAAAATACTGACCAATATTCCTACCCTATCCTATAAAGTCAAATTCAAGTTTCACATTCTAAAATGTGTCCTTGAGTTTTGAGCCCAGCCTGCCCACCTGGTGTGGCGTTTGGTTCGACAGTTAGGCGAGTTGAGCAAGCAGAGATTGAATTAGAGGGTAAAGGAATGGAGTAGACCCAGGGAGGTCCAGACCCCGTCCGCCACGCCGGTGGCCTGGGTGTTTAATGGAAAAATCCACATGGTGAGGAAGGAGGCTGGAGAGGGTGCTGTCAGGTCAGGTTTCAGGTCCTGACTGAGCAAGGTGAAATTGTCCTTTGAAGTTATTGGTGGGCTTCTCAACCATCTCTGTTCCTTTGTTCCTTTGTGCAGAGGGTCCATCATGGTCACATATTACACATGGGACACATCCAGCAGGTCAGACTCGTCCATGGGCTTTCCTTATCAATCCAGATGGTTGCATTCCTTTGCTTGCCTGGTGGCAGTGATGCCAGGGACAGTTTACCGCCCTGATATCTGAACTTTGGTCTCTGGCCTAAGGCTTTAGGGGATCCTGACACCTTGATATTACCATGGGTCTCTGTTAATAGTCCTTCTCTTATCTCATTGTGTCACTGATTTTGTTTGTTCATTTATTTGTAAATGTCTTCCTCTTAAGTTAGATCATTTGGTTCTTCGGAGTAAGGACCCTGTCTTAGGCAGACCCAGGACCTGGTTTCGAATCCTGATTTTGCTACGTTTTAGCTACGTGATTTCAGGCAGACTATTTCATTTCCCTAAGATTACTTCATTTCTAAACCTCAACTTCCTTAGGTAAATTATAGAAGATCCTACCCCAGAGAAGCGTTGTGATGATAAAATGAAGTAATTTATGTAAGGCACTTAGCATAATGCCTGGCACCTAATAATCACTAAAAAATGTTTGTTCAACGAATGTATGAGTGAAGGAAGGATGGAATGAGGGCCTGTAGATCTGAATCTATAAATATTTGTCCCACAACTTCCAGAAGGATTCAGTCTGTGAAGCACTGTTGCCTCAATCTGAGCTGTTCTCTGCCAACAAACATCCTCCCCTGGGGTGTTTTTGTTCTGTCCCTTCCTCTCCTTTGTTTTACTCCTGCTTCTCCTATAATTGCTCACCTAAATAATTCCTAGAAAAACCTCAAGGGACTTGCTTCCTCTGTGCTTCATTGCTGCAGTCTGCTCTTGTGACTGCAGCTGCCTTCCAGCCCCTGGGAATGACTGGAGGGAGGGGCAGCACCTAAGTGCGGCTGCAGATGTATGTGAACACAACCAGAGAGGAAGACAAAAGATACACCTGGGCCAGAAGCCCACTGCAAGGTGGTGGTAGAGGATGAGGGGCTCCTGACCTTCTACCTCACACACATCCTCCATCTTGGCTGCCATAGCTTCTTCCCTCCATTCCTTCCAGGCATCTACAAAACAGTCACAGCAGCAGCACTCCGTTTTTGTTTATTGTAAAAAACAACATTAAAACAACATGAAAGAACATTTCTTAAAAAGGAAGAGATTACTCATGATTCCACTGTAAGGTTTTTCTGGGCTCCGCGAGGAGAAAAAGTCAATTAGACCAAAAAGTCGAATAGCCAGGACTTTATTGGGGTTTTGCACACTCGGGCGAAATTCCCAAGTCCGCAAAATGGGCCTGGGGAAGTCGCGGGCTGGGAAGTCGCACTTGAACAAAGGGGAGCGGGCTCTTTAAGCAGAGGAATTTCACGGGCTTCCTATGCAGTGACTGGGGATTGGCCCTGGGAATCCAGGTGTGGGGGTTGCATCCCTTATTCTGATGTCATCCACCTTTTTCCCGGGCTTGGCTGCTGTTTTCCTGGGCATGGCCGCTGCTGCTTTTGTCCCTGGGCCAGCCTAACATCTACCATCTTACTACCACAACTGTGGAACTTTTGGTTAGTTCTCTTCCAGTTATGGGTCACATGATAGAAGTTTGCATACAATCTATGTCTTCTTGTTTCGTGTTCACTTAATATTATATCTTACACCTTTTCCAGTGTCGACCTACCATTCCTGCCAATTTGATTGAGTTATAATGAACGATTCCTTAACCTTTGGGAATTCTTGCTCATTCCCTTGAATATGTGATGTTAATTCTTGGCAAAGATGTAAATGAAAGGAAGTTTGTTTTCTGGGCCCAGCTGCATCTCTTATGATCTTCTATCTTCCTCTTAGCAACTTCAGCCCCAAAGTACTCTTGGCATATCTTACCCAACACTCTCCCCACAACCGGCTCTTTAAGTCTCTGCCTTATTCAGTGGGCTATTCAGCAACAAAAATATTTTTTAATCACACACACACACACACACACACACACACACACACAAACACAGAAGGGAAGGGGTTGGGTGTGAACAAAGGGTAGTTGGGGTCCAATGGACAGTGGTTGAGTATTACAAATTTGGTGGCGAATGTGGGATGGTATCATATGTTTGATAAGGAGCGAAGCTGCAAGCCTAAAGCTTATGAAGTGTTGTAAAACAATGTTACAGCAATAATAACATGTATTACAAAACATATAATATATAGTTCTATTTTTTCCTCAACATAAAAGCAATACATTTTCATGTTGTCCATTCTGAGAAATACATAAAAGTACAAGAAAATGAAAATCTGCTATGATCTTATAATTCACGATCATAGTCACTGTTCCTTACTGTTTGCAAGTGTTCAATTGCCTCTGATGGAGCACAGGCCACATACTCTAGGTGTGAATCCTAGGTGTGAAACAGTGTCAACAACTAAATGAAAATAAAATATTTCTTCCTCCTCTCTCTTCCTGCCTACCTTCCTGTTCCCCTTCATTCCTGCCTGCACATTTCCTTTGGGGGGAAAAAAAAGGTGTTGTTGGCATTTTTGACCCCATTCGCTTGTGCCAGATCCTGTTCTGGACCTCACTACCCTTTGCTTCCAACCTCACTTCAGAAGCTAACTAGAATTGAGTGAGTAAACAGAGAGTATATTATCCTGAGGACTTAGGCACTTGTTTAAGAAAAATATGCACAACAAGTATACAATGCACCAACTGGGAAGCTTGAAGTTGGTGAGCTTGACCCTCAGTGGAACTCATTGGTATGGAAAACTGCAATGCACAGAGGGAGGTAGGATGGGCTGCAGGGGTGATCTGACCTAATGACTCAGAAATGTCATAGAGGAAATGGTTTCTTTCTAACCTCTCTGACTGCAACTATTCTTTTTCCCAACGTTAACTTTTATTGTCTAAAATGGCTGTTTTATCTTCAGTACTTGAAGTTATTTACTGCTTGGCTCTTGCCTAGCAGGAAATGAGAGCATCTCTCTCCTACCATCCAATAAATTCCTGAGATTTTTTTTTTATTAAATCATTCTGCTTCTTGTGACCACCCATGAACCAATTCTAGTGGCAAGGAGAATGGGACTACTCTGGGTGGCTTAGACCAGCAGGTCTCAAACTCCAGTTTCAGGAATCCTTCACACTTGTGAAAACATGGAGGGTCCAAGAATCTTTTTCTTTTCTTTTCCTTTTTAGTATTTTATTGCAGTAATTTTGTTTTGCAAATTAAAATAAACTCATATCTGTAGGTTCCCCATATGCGCAGTTTCCCCAACTTAGATATATATATATTATATATATATACACGTATGTATCTATAAACATGTATATATAGATATATACACACACCCTGCCCTCCACCAAATCACCAAAGGTTCTTCTCCATTGTCCAGTGGGCTCCACCACCACTTGTCCCCTGCCTCCCCTGTCCTTGTACCATTCTCCGTTGGTCACCTCAGTTCTACTGCCAGTGTCTAAGGGTTAATTTTGTTTCATCAGTTCCTTTGTTTTGTCTATTTACATTCCACCTATGAGAGATATCACGTGGTATCTTTCTTATTTTGACTTATTTCACTTAGCATAATCCCTTCTAGATGCTTCCAGGTTGATTCAAATGACAGAATTTCATTTCGTCTATGGGCTGTGTAGTATTTCATTGTATATATGTACCGCATCTTCTTTATCCATTCATCTAACATTGGGTACTCAAGTATTTCTCGCTCTTACATATTGTGAATAGGGCTGCAATAAACCTGGGGTGGGTGGGGAGGTGCTGCAATCTCTGTGAGCTATGATTTTGTATCATTTGTGTAAATACCCAAAAGTGGGATGGCACGGTCATATGGGATTTTCATCTTCAAGTTTTTCATGATCTCCATACTGTTTTCCATAGGGGTTGCACCAATTTGCACACCCACCAACAGTGTAAAAATGTTCTCTTTTCTCCACATTTGTCACTTCCAGACTTTGAATAACAGCCAGTCTCTCAGGTACACGGTGATATCTCACTGTTGTTTTGATTTGCCGTTCCCTGATAGCCAGCAAATAGGAACATCTTTTCATGTGCCTGTTGGCCAACTGTATGTCTTCTTCAGAAAAATGTCTCCTCAATTCCTCGTCCCATGTTTTGACTGGAACACCTGTCTTTCTGTTACTGAGTTTCATGAATTCTTTATATATTTTGAATATTAAGCCCCTGTCAGAAATACAGAACACAAATATCTTCTCCCAGTTAGTAGTTTGTCTTTATGTTTTGGTCATCTTTTCCTTTGCTGTGAAGAAAATTTTTAGTTTGATGTAGTCCCAGTTGTTCAATTTTGCTTTGTTTACGTTGATGCTGGAGTTGAGTCCTTAAAGACCTCACTAAGGCTGATGTCATGGAATGTCTTTCCTATGTTGTCTTTCAAGAATTTTATGGTTTCTGGTCTTATGTCCACGTCTCTAGTGCTTTTTGAGTTAATTTTTGTGAATGGTGTTACAGAGTGATCAGACTTCATTATCTTGCATGTGGCTATCCAGTTACCCCAATACCATTTATTGAAGATACTTTCTTTTCTCCATCATATGCTTTTTACTTTTTAACTGACTGTAAGTGAGTGAGTCAGTTTCTGGTGATTCAGTATTATTCCACTGCTCTGTGCCTCTGTTATTATTTCAGAACCATACCATATTGATCATTATTGCTGTGTAGTACAGCTCAATGTCTGGGAGTGCGGTCCCTCTGGATTTGTTCTTTTATTCTCATAATTGCTTTGGTTATTTGGGGTCTTTTGTTCCAGACAGATTCTTAAGATTTTTTGTTGTTGTTTTATTTCCTTGAAATAAAGGAAATAATTGGTATTTTAATGGGGATTGCATTAAATCTGTATATTCCTTTAGGTTAGATGACCATTTTAACAATGTTGGTTCTTCCCAGCTATGAGCAGGGGATGTCTTTCCATCTCCTTGTATCCTCCTTTATTTCTTTTAAGAAAGACTTCGAGTTTTCATTTTATAGTTCTTTTACCTCCTTTGTTAAGCATATTCTAAGATATTTGATATTTTTATTTCTATTTTAAATGGTATGGTTTTCTTGATTTTGTTTTCTTCTAGAGTATTGTTTGTCTACAAAAATAAAAAGGATTTCTCTGTACTGATTTTATAGCTTGGCATTTTATTCATTGATTACTTCTAGAAGGTTTTTGACAGAGTTTTTTTGATTTTCAATATATATAATCATGTCATCTGTAAATAATGATAATTTTACTTCCTCCTTTCCAATTTGGATTTCTTTTACTCATTTTTCTTGTCTATTTGCTCCAGTATGAGCCCTCCAGTATGATGTTAAATAGCAGTGGTGAAAGTGGACACTCTCTTTATAGTGCCTTGTTCCTGACCTTAGAGGAAATGCTTTCAAGTTTTCGTCATTGATTATGATGCTGACTGTGGATTTATTGTATATGGCATTTATTATATTGAGATAAGCCCCTTCTATCCCCATTTTATGCAGGTTTTTAAAAATCATAAATAGGTATTGAATATTGTCAAAAGCTTTCTCCTCATTTATTGATATAATCATGTGTTTTTTTTTCTTGCTCTTGTTGACATGGTGTATTGCATTAATAGATTAACATATGTTGAGCCAACATATGTTGAGTCATCCCTGGGATGACTCTTACGTGGTTATGATGGATGATTTTTTTGATGCATTGTGGGATTCGGTTTCCTAATTTTTTTAAAGATTTTCTGCAACGATGCTCATTAGAGATATTGGTCTGTAATTTTCCCTCTTGGTTACATCTCTATCAGCTTTTGGTATCAGTTTGATGTTAGCCTCATGGAAAGTATTTGCAAGTGTTTCCTGTTTTTCAATATTTTGGAAGAGTTTGAGAATAATAGATATTAATTCTTCTCTGAAGGCTTGGCGAAACTAATTAGAAAAGTTGTCTGGTCCCGAGCTTCTATTTTTAGGGAGACTTTTAATTACATCTTCAATTGCTTGTAATTGTTCTGTTCAGATATTTCAATTCTCCCAGGTTCATTCTTGGTAGTATTTTCCTCAAAATCTGTTCATGTCTTCGAGGTTGTCCACTTTATTGGCATAGCCGTTCATACTGGTCTCTTACAATGTTTTCTATTCTGTGTTATCTGTTGTAATGTCTCCCCTTTCATTTCTGATTCTAGTTATGAGAGTTTTCTCTCTTCTTTGTGAGTTTAGCCAGTGGTGTGTCAATTTTGCTTATTTTTTCAAAGAATAAACTTTTAGTTTCTTTGATTTGCTGGATTATCTTTTTGTTTTCTATTTCATCTATTTCTTCTCTAATTTTTATTATTTCTTTTCTTCTATTGATTTTAGGGTTTAATTGTTCTTTTTTCTCGATGGCTTTTATTTTTTAAGGAAAGGGATTAAAGCAGGAATTAAAGGAATTAAAGCAAGTGGGCAGGTAGGCAGAAGCAACACTGGTTGCTTTCCCCAGGACCCAGGACTCGAACCCAGGGGTATGTGGCTTGCTCCATCAGAGGCGATTTACCTACCTGCTGCTCCATCAGGACATGCCTCTCCAGTTGCTTTAAATATAAGGTTAGATTATTTGCAATTTTTCTTATTTCTTGAGGTAGGCCTGGATTGCAATGAACTTCCCTCTTAGTGTTGCTTTTGTTGCATCCCATAGATTGTGGTAGGTTGTTTCTTCATTCTCCTCTGTCTCTAAGTATTTTTTAAGTTCTTATTTGATTTCCTCTTTTATCCAAGGGTCATTTAGAAACAATATTGCTTAGTCTCCAATAAATTATGGCCTTCCAACTTTCTTTTCTGTGGTTGATTTCTAGTTTTAAGCTACTATGGTCAAAGAAGATGTTTGGTATGATTTCAGTCTTTGTAAGTTTGTTGAGATATATTTTGTATCCCAATATATGATCTATCCTTGAGAATGTTCCATGCACATTTGAGAAGAATGTGAATTCTGTAGCTGTTGGATGAAGTTTTTGGTATATGTCTATTAGACCTAACATAACCGAATTGTCATTTCAAGCTGCTGTATCCCTGCTAATTTTCTGCCAGGTTGATCTATCCATTGATGTAAGTGTGGGTTGAAGTCTCCTACTATTACTGTATTGCTGTTGATTTCTCTTGTTAGTTCTAATTATACTTGCTGAATATATTTTGATGCTCCTTCTTTGGTGCATATATTTCGGTAAGCATTATGTCTTCTTGCTGAATTGATCCCTTAATCATTATATAATATCCATCTCTGTCTTTTGTTATGCTTTTTAGTTGGAAGTCTTTTATCAGATATAACTGCATCTCTTCTTGCCTTTTTTGGTTGCTATTCAACTTTAGGATTGTCTTCCAACTACTGACTTTGAGCCCATGTTTATCTTTTGAAAGAAGGCGGATTTTCCTGAATGTGGCAGAAGGTTGGGTTATGCTTTTTAATCCATTCACACACTCTGTCATTTTGTTGGTGAGTTCAACCCACTTATTTTTAATATGCAACTGCTTATTACCATTTTGTAAATTGTCTTCTGCTTATTGTTACAGAGAGTGCTTTTGTTCTTCTCTTTCTCTTCCTATGTGGGTTGAGTGCATTTATGTTTTGATTGGTTTCCCTTTTTGCTTTTTCACTGAAGAATTATATTTATTTCCTATTTTTATTTGAAAGCAGATAGTCTTGTGCTCATTATAACTATCCAAATTTTTATTCTCCTCTCCTCCTCCACACTTTTTATATTTTTCTGTCTTACTGTTTTTAAGTGGGGTTTCTTTACAGCTTAGGGAGCTTCCTTTAGTATTTTCTGTAGAGTGGGTTTTGTGGTGATGAATTCCTTTAACTTTTGCTTATTTGAAAATCTTTTTATCATTCCTTCAGTTTTAAATGATAATCTCACACAGTATAGTATGCTAGGTTGAAAATCCTTTTCTTTCAACACTTCGAATATATCAAGCCATTTCCTTCTGGCCTGCAGATTTTCACTGAGAAATAAGCTGACAATCTTATGGGGACTTCTTTGCATGTGGCTGCTTTTCTTTAGCTGCTTTTAATATTCTCTCTTTATCTTGTATTTTTAGCATTTTGATGACAATGTGCCTTGGTTTAGGTCTGTTTGGGTTACTTTTGTTTGGAACTCTTTGAACTTCCTGGGTCTGGAGGCTTTCTTCATTCCTGAAGTTAGGGAAATTCTCAGTTATTATTTCTTCAAATATAGTTTTTGTCTCTTTTTCCTCTCTTCTTCTTCTGTGATCTGTCTTGCAAATGTTGTTCCTTTTGACCCTGTCCCATAGATTTTGAATGCTATCTTAATTCCTTTCCATTCTTTATTCTCTTTGATGGTTTGCTTAAGTTCATTGTTCTAACTTTTACTTCACTGATTCTACTGGAGGCTTCATTCATTCTGCTTGTAAGTCCCTCTGTTGAGTTAGTTCTGCTATTGTGTTCTTTATTTCTTTAACATCTTGTTTAATTTCTTCTCTCTATCGTTCCTCTATTGTTTTGATTTCCATAAGTACGTTTATCACTGTTGACCTAAATTCATCTTCAAGTAGCTTGCATGCCTGTTGCATTCAGATTTTTCTGGGGTTTTAACAGGACCCATCATTTTGCATATATTTCTGTGTGTCTTTTCCCTGTTTGACATTATGGTTTTGTTTCTGTGGGTTAGGTTTCCCTGTAGTGATGACCTTGTGTAGGGTAAAACTTGTACCAAATAAGCCTGGATCTTGGTTTGATCATTGGAAGTTCTTAGGTGGATCCTTTTTCTGGGTCTAAGCGTTCAGCCTGTGGGGCTGGAGTTTGTGTGGGTGATCCAGTGCCTTACCCCAGCATCACAAGTCTGCTAAAAACCATGGTAAAGATCAATTTGTCATTGCCCACTATCAGCAATCAGGTATGCATTTCCAGCTCTACTCACAGTCCGGTGCTAGTAGGTAGTTGTTGAAGGTTTCTCCCTCCTGATAATATCTCTTCTTCCAAAAATGCTGTTTCAGGCATCTTTAAGCCTGGAGGCAAGATTTCCAGTGGTCAGATCCTGTGGCGCCGGGCAATATGGCGGGAGTGGGTAGGGTGAGGAATGGCAGCTTCCTGTGCAGATTCTCATTGTGAGCTCTTCTCAGTCCACCACTGATCTTCCTGCCTTGCACCAAGACCCTCTTCCCCAGCTCAGTGTCCCCAGTTCTGCGGGCAGAACTCTCCGCTGCTGCCAGACAGACTCTCTGGGATTCCTGGTTCTTCCTGAGGCTCCACCCCTTCCACTGTGGCCCCGGTTTTTCCCCCTGAGACTGGGAATTCCAAATCTGCAATGTAGCTCTGAACACTGACTTTTTTGCCTACCCCTTGTGGTGGTAAATACTGTTGTTATCTCTGTAGATTCTGGTTCTGCTTTTCCAGTGTTTGTGTCTATAAAATAGGTGATTCCTAGTTGTTCTATAGGGAGGAGGTGAGACTTGGTTCCTACCAGGTCACCATCTTGGACTCTCCTCACCTGATTCCAAAGAATCTTTTAATGGAGGTTTTATCTATTAATATTTGCCAAATTAGAAATTAAATTCATTAAGAATAATAGAATAACTCACAAAAATAATATAATTAAATGTTAACATGTTGATTAAAAAAACCCTGCACTTTCTAAAACAAAATGATATTGAGAAGATTTTTTTTTGTTTTTTTTTTACATTTGAAAGTCATTTTCAGTCTAGCTGAATAGAAGACAACTGGATTTTTCTATTTGCTTCTTCATTCAACGTGTTGCAACATTTTTTTTTTTTTTTAGGAAAGATACAGGCAGAAATAAAGGGAAGCAGGCAGGCAGAAAGAGAGGAGGAGGAAATGCTTTATCTATTTTATTTAGCTGTGCAGCTTGGCCATTTCCCCAGGTCCAGTTCTTGTACCAGGAACCTCGGGATACATGGGGACTATGTTCAGTGAACGAAAGTGCCAGGCCACCACAAACACTGTGTTACAACTTTTTTTTGGTTTAAGTACATGAAGAAAATTGGCTTCACTCCAACAACTAATTGGGAAAGGGGAGAGTATTTTAATAGCCTTTTAAGATATTGTGAATATTATCCTTTGCTACTATGCCAAAACTGTATAAAAGGTCATTTTATAGAGATTTATTACACTGGGGAATCCAAAACCTTATACATTAACTTTTCAAATAGTTAAATTAAAATCCATTGCCTGCCTTATATTTTAAAGTAGATTTTTTTGGGAGCATGCCCTTGTGGAGTAGTGGTTTGGTCAACTGCCTCCAACATACGCACAGTCCATATACATCTCAAGGACCCGGGTTGGTGTCCCAGACTGGGGAAGATGTATAAGATGTACAACTAAATAAGAACACATAAAATGTTCCTTTTTCCTCTCTCAAAAAAAAAAAATTGATTTTTTTTTAACCCATGTATGATTTTGTAACATACTGCATTAGTCATTTGGTAAATATCAATTCACTGAGTAAATACAGATCTTCCAAATGTTGACACAATATACATTATTTAATACCCCATACTACATCAATTAATATCACCATTTATTTCATCATAAAAGTCCTTAAACACTGTATTTATTTGATTTTGCATCACACTTAGAATTTTTTAAACTTTGTAAATAAATCTTATTATTTTTGATTTTTGATTTCTTTTTCACCAAAACCTCTTGAGAAATTGGGGTGCATCTTGGAATCGAGGGTAGCTTAGAACAGAATACATATGGTATTGAGAAATGGCTAAACTCACGATAATACAAATTTTTCAAAATTCAAAATTTCAATTGAAACCTGGAAGATTTTCATCACTGGCAACAAATAGTTGTTTTCCTTGAAGAGAGAGACACAGTTGATTTTCAAGAAAATATACAGCAAATATCCAAGTTGGAATAACCATATTTTGTGGTTGGTTGTTTTCTGTAGCACCATGTAAAATGTTCCATGAAAAATAAAAGTAAAAAAATAAATAAATAAAAAGCAAAAACAAACCAAAACCCAAACCAGCTAGTTCAGTTTGCAACACAAATGATTATACAACTGCTTTTCCTTAGACAGTCAACCATACTTGACTTTGCAGCAAATGTGTTCTATGTGCAGTTTCCATTTGTCATATAAAATGTTTAAAAGATATGTACACAAGGACTGATATTTTAATAAAGTTAATAATTTTTGCTGTTCTATTAAGAACAAGTGAAATCACACTTAAAAAAAAAAATGAGCATATGGCAGTAAAGAATATTTATCCAGTTTGATGCCATCACGTTGATTTGTGAAGGTGCTAGCAGTTTTGCTCACCTGTGCTTATGCAATCATCAGTGAGAAAGGTAAATGATGTCTTAAATCATTATGAAGTAATTTTGACTTCAGAGAGTCCCTGAAAGGTCCTGAGGGTCTTGTCAGTGTCCTTGGCCCAAACTCTATGAGCTGCTGGCTTAAACCAACCAAAATTCACTCATATTGCTCAGAGAGGGGCAAACTTACCTAAATAATGTCTTCCACCACAGAAGGGGGCAGTGGATGGGATATTGAGGGCAATCATAATGCTTGTTATCTGAGTGACCAAAGATTTACAAATAGTCCAATCTCCGTGAGCAAAGATCCCGAGTTCTCTGAGGCTAGCCACTGACCAGGAGCTTCCAAGTAAGACTTTTGAGATTTAGTGGCTGATACTAATTTACTCTTTGGGGGATCTCTGTTTTGTAGCCAAGAATAGCACTGCAGTTAGTGAAGAAGAAGTTTGAGGACAGGGTTATACTAGTTGTTCAGTTTCTCTACTAAATGCAAATGGGGTGAATAAGGTTGTGAGTTCAGGGTAAGTTTAACAGCTGTTTTGTTAGGCTAGAATAGAGCAAAACATCGAAGTTCTTTTTCTTCCTTAGTCCCACCTTATACCCTCTCTTCCAAGCTAGGGTACTGCTGAGACCCCATGCTAGCAGTAATTCCATCAGGACCTGGTTTTATGGACAAGGAGTATCTGGGGGGAAAAAAAGAGGAAAGCTGAGGCAAAGAGAGAGGTATGAGTGTCTGATCAAGGGGCAGGTCTCCCAGGAGAGAGGTTCTCCAGGAGAGAGGTGAAGTGCTTAGATTTTTCCTTCGAGCATCTGCTCTGTATAGCCAGCCCTGGCCAACCCACTGGATTTAGGTCTCCTCGTGAGTTTTTCCTCCAATATTTGCAAAATTCAAATATCTGTCCTCACCTTCAAATATTCCAGAAACTTATTTTTATAGGAATAAAGGTGAGTATGCAGGCAGGATGTGAAAGGAGGGAGAAGCGTTTCATTTTATTTTTATTTAGTTCACTGTTAGTTTTCCTCCAGATCCCAGACTCAAAGCCTGGTTGGGTATGTGGCCTGTGTTCCTTCAGAAGCGATTGACCTAACCAATACTCCACCATGGCGTGCCCCAGAAACATTTTAATGGCAGCATCCCTTTGGGAGGTACAAAGGCAGAGTCCTCCAATCCTTTTCTTAGAGTTCCCGCCTGACCTTAGCTACTTAGATAGCACTTCTTCCACCCCCCCACCCCCCCACCCCCAGAAGAACACACACATCCCCAAACCCTGCTGGGAGGTATGCAAACCTTTTAAAGCTGTTGCCAAAAAAGAGTGGCAAGACTCCCCTTTTATCCAAATATATTTGGTCCAATATTAAAGATTTTCCTTTTCGAAACAGAAGCAGTGTCAGGCATGTGACTGAGAAATCTGTCGATCTGAAAGGATATTGTGAAAGCAATCAACTTGACTGAATTCTGGCAAGAAGCAACAAGTTCTAGAACACAGAAATGTCGTGGGTGCATACTACACACTAGGCAGTGTTAAAAAAAATAACACCAGCGCTCTATTTCCTGAATTTTGAGGTTCACTAATACTCACGTCTTTAAAAATTGCATGACAATTTCTCTCCGGAATCAAGGGACAGCTATGGAAGTGAATGCTCCAAGCGCGGGTTCTGCTCCTGGCTCTGCCGTTAATGTCCAATGCCTTAGGGTAGCTCACTTTTTTTGGGGGGGGGGGTGACAATTGCCCATCTATAAAACTAGCCACCAACCCGCGGGCTCTCGCTTATCCCACACGTGCTGTAAACAACATAAAGCGGTTCTGCACGTCCTGACAAGCCCAGGATGCCGCCGTACTGGTCTCGAGGGTTCCAAGAAACTAGGAAACTGGGGAGCTCTGTTGGCGAGTAAGGGATGTAACTACTTAAAGCCTCTTCATTAACCTCCTTAGCATCTATAAATCCTCTGCTCAGTAAAGCTATAACCAGTTTAAATACACCTTTATTTCTTCCGCCACCAAACTGCACGCAAAGTCCCAGAGAACCGTGGGTGCCCCGGACGCCTTACTCAGCCTGCTCAAACAGCCCGGGTGTGCCCTGCCGCGGGAGACTCCGGCTACCCAAACCCGGCTGGGGGGAGGGGTCGCTAGTGCTGGGGGCGGGACCGCCGCGGGAGCCCTCGCGCGCTTCGATTGGTCTCCGTATCCTCGTGACGAACGGCCCCGCCCCTTGCCCCTCCGCCTCCGAAGTGGAGAGCGGATGGTCCTAGACTGAATGGGCTCGAGAGCGGCGCCCGGGGCGGGCGGGGGCGCAGGGGCCGGGCCTGGCAGTCAGCCGGCTTCCCCTCCCTAGTATGCGGACTAGGGCGGCGGGAAGCGAGGTGCGGCGTCTTCTGCAGCCGGGAACCGCGGCGGCGGTGGCGGCGGCGGCACCTGCCGGCCGAGGTACGTGGCGCAGCCCCCTCTTCGGCGTATCGGGGCCCGCGGGCTGGGGGCGGTGGCGGAGCTCTATCCCTGCTTCCGCGGGGTTGACCGGGCGGCTCCTCTCCAGCCCCTACGGACAACCCCCGGGGCACTGAGCCCCCAGATGCTCCTTGCGGGGACGCGAGCTAAGAGTAGTGACCCCCGGCAACGTGGACGCGGCGGTCCCCGCAGCGGCCTCTGAAGACCCCGTGGAGGAGCCAGGGTGAGAGGCCAGGGTGAGAGGCCCGCGTGTAGGGTCAGATGCGGTGGCTCTTACGCTCCACCTTTCCTCGGCGGCTTGGGGTTTAATTCATTGCTGGAAGCTTCTGAGTCGGCAGAGCCAAGTTAACGGATTTAACCCGGAGGGATTGGGGGACCCTCTGCAGTATAACTAGCGAACCCTAAAACTGCCAGTTTCATCTTTGGGCACGGCGTTAGGTGTATAGTCTGCAGGTAGGAATCGCCAGCGACCTTCCCTGCCCCCTTCTCTGCTTCCAGCCCTACGGAAGAGACACGTTTTAGCGATCTTTGCTGTCTTCTGAATTGTAAGCGGTGACTTGCCGTGGGCATACATTCATTTTGCGCCTTTAGTGTTTGGGTAAGTGACGCAGGATTTTCGGCGCATCTCCGAGGAGCCAAGCAAATAGGGAGAAGCGGATCCTGCTTCTACCCCACACCAGCTGGGTGACCTTGACTGACACCGATTCCCCTGTGGGTCTCCATCTCTCTTGGTTTGTACTGCGGGGCTTAACCTGCTGATGGCGGACATCCCTTGCTGGCCTCCAGTTCCATAGTTCTAAGAGTGAAAAGAGACCTGACTTGAAAAAATAATTTATGTCCTGATGCCTTAATTCATATATATGACTTTCACTTAATTGGTAGCAGTTCGTATAAAAGGGAAAATGGTTTCATCTACTGCACTTTATCTGGCACTCTTGGTTTGCCAAGGTATTGGACTTACACATAGGAAGGACATTCATCTCCTGTGTCTGGTGTTTTGGGAAGCCCTCCCCTTAGTTTGCTATTGCTAATCCTTCACAGGATACAAGTCCTGAACTTGTGGAAGAGGAATCCATGTCTGTCGAGTGAAGGGACACAACACAGATTCAGAAACAGGATGGGTTGGGACATCATTTGTGTAATCCTAAAAGCTTGACAATTTAGAAAAAGATCTTCTATTTCTGGTGGTAGAGGGATTGCCTGCGTTCCAGCCACTCCTTGCATATGAAGAGACTCATGGAACTGCAAGAGCATGTAACCATAATGTCCAGTGTCTGTCCATTGTGAGTGCTGCTGTTTCTGTAGATGAAATAAACCTGGAATATTCTTGGTTATGCTGAGTAGCCGTTTTTTCTTCTGGGCAAAAGATGTGGATGTGATGTAAGGCATAATAACAAGGTTTAAGGAACCAGAGAGAGAAGAGATGTATTCTAAAAACTTATAGTTATGACTGCCGATTCAAAAATGCTTTTTAATTTTTGGCACAAAATGCCAACTTTTCCTGTTATCAAAATAGGTTGGTAATGAATTTTAAGGATATATTCAAGGCAGAATAAAAACAAACCCTTTGTTCTTTGATTTGCCTCCTGTTTTCTCTGCTTTGCTTGCTGGGATATTTGGCAATAGTGAAGGGAGTTTATCTAGCAGGTGTGCTCTTGGGAGGTGACTAGGAAGAGGTTTCAAAGTCCCCTGGAGGAGTCTATCCAGGTGCTAGGGGACTGAGGATCCTGTCTTGGGCAGCAGTTCCTGGCAGAAGGGGCAAAGCTCATCTTCCACACCCTTCTAGCTGCTGAGGAGTGTCATATCTGAGCTGGTGGAGACACACAAGATTGAGAAATCTCCCAGAGGGCATATGCTGTGTTTTTAGTTTAGTTGGGAATTGGCAGAAATAAAACTATTGAAAATATACATACATTAATGATAGTGCTGAGAAAAGAGAAGCAAGGACTAAATCAGTGTGAGTGGCTTGAGTTAGCAAAGGCTCCAAAGGGCAATGAATTACTGGTCTGGTGGGAGGAGCCATAAATATGGATGGTGACACTCTCTAGGGAGAGACACCCAGTTTAAGCACATGTACAGAGGGGGAGGAAAATGAGGTCAGATGGGTTCTAGGATGCTACCAGGCTTCTGCCACGCTTATCTTAGGTGGATAGTTTTTTGCTGCCCTTGTTTTTGTTGTTAAATATGACGGACATATTAGAAAAATAGATACACCCTAAGTGTGCTATTCAAATTTTCCAAACTGAGCACACCCATGCACTCACACTCAGCTTAGAAAGCTGATGTCCCATATGTACTCCCTTCCAGACTCTACCTCTTTGAGGGTAATTCTGCTTGAATTCCCCTTCTTGTGCAGATGTGCAGAAGTTCCTCCAATGACATTGTTTTGTTGTCTTTTCACTATCAAGTTAATGAGAAAAGAATAATCCCAGCCAATATTAAGGAAGCATTATTGAAGGAAATATTACTTGAGTACCTGTTACATTTTCCTGTCTTTTGCTTAGAGTAGCAGTTTCCAGGAACCTATGAGAATGTTAAGTGAGGACTTACTATATAAATGGAGCATCCACACACACCTGTATGTATATGTGAAATGTTCCAGTGTTCTTCTTTCATTCTATATTAGTTATCTGAGATTCACTCATGATACTACCTGTCACAGTAATGTATTCTCTCTCATTGCTGTTGAGCTGGTGGGTTAATACACATCTTTTCCATGCATTGTCACTGGGCATTTGGGTAGCCTCCAGCATTTATCTATTATAAATAATGCCATTAGGACCATCTCATATCTGTCTTTGTTATATGTATGTACACATTTCTGATGGATGTGTATGTAGAAGTATGATTGCTGAATCATGGGTGTGTTATAGAATCAGGTTTGGGAGATACAAGGAAAGCTATTGTGTTCCAGTTTTGAAATAACTGTGTTGGTAGTTCCTGACTGGTGACTGACATGTTGGCTTTTCACCCAGGAGACTGTGAAGCCAGAGTCTGCCCTGGAGTCTTGATCAGTTTCCATCTAGTTGGGCCCAGTATGTTCTCTGTAAGTACGGTTATGTCCAGGGCTCAGGCTCTTCTTAAGTCAGGCAGCAAGACAGGCTGAACTATGACTCACTCCTTGAGTCTCTGAATAATGTACTTGACTATCTTAGTACCTACTCTTGCTGCAAATGCTCTTGGAAGCTCTTCTCCCTTATCTTTTTTTTAATCTTTTTTTTTAACATTGGACTTTCTCTACTTTATTTCTACTCTCTGACCTGCTTTCCTGGATTTCTACTTAAGAATCCCCCCAGGCCCCACTAGAAAAGCCCATTTCTTGTTTAGTCTTCTGAGGCCATATAAAACATCTTTGCTTTTCCTGTTATGCCATAGAAAGATGTCCAGCATTAAGTTATTGGACACTTCAACTCCTGTACCTGTGATTTCTTCCCTATTTTCCTTCAGTTTTCAATATCTGGATTTATCATATGGTAAGATTTATTCAAAGAGGGAAAATATAAAATTAAAGAAGGTCTACTTTAATGGAATGACTGTCTTTAGCATATTAAGTCCATTTTAAGACAAGGTGTCATTTTCATGATTGAAAGTTTCCATGCGCTGAGCTCAGAACAGAGGCAATTTTGTTACATGTGTAGAGTTTTTTGTTTCCCTGACCCTTCTCTCTGCCTTAGCTTTTGCTTTTCATAGTCTTTTGTCTTGTTCTTCACCTTCTCTCAGCTTGTCACAAATGTCTTGGTCTCATTTCTTATCTAGACTCCTGCAGAGAAAGGACAGGGTACGGTGTTGGAACACCATAGCTGATTCTTCCCTCTCATTGCTTTGTCATTTTCGGTGGAGGCCTTAGTCATCCCGGTCTTGTTGGCTGGTGCAAGTTTCTTTCCTCCAATGGAAACGTAACCTGAACCACACATCCATTTTAAATTTTCTAGTAGCTACATTTTAAAAATGAAAAAGAAATAGGTGGATCCAAGTTTCAGTTTCCTAGAGGGTAAAAAATTCCACATGCATGCAGCTAAAAGAATAGCTTCAAATAATATAAAGTAGAAAGTGACAAAATGATCAAAAAAGGTGATACATCTGCCCTTAAAGTAACAGATTTTAGTATACCTCTGTCAGTTACTGATAGAATGAGCTGACTGAAAACCAATAAGGAATTATTTAAATAACGCAATTGAGCAAACTGATTATCTAGAAAACATGATTCCAGCAAGTCATGATTATACCTTTATAAAAATTGAGCATAGCTCATAAAATAACTCCTCACACACTTAAATAATCAGTACCATACAGACCAAGTTGTCTGAACATAATGCAATTAAATTATATCAATATCCATTAAAAAAGATAATTAAAAACATTTGAAGATTTGAACTTGAAAATGTTTAGATATGAAATATAAAAATAATGAAAATACAAATCAAAATTCATAGGATGTATTGTACACTGAAGAATTTGTGGAATGCAACTAAATTAGTATTGAGAGGGAAATGTACCATCTTTATTATTATATTAGCAAGGAAAAACCAAAAAATAAAGATACTAATCAGCTAAATTAAGAAGTTAGGAGCATAGCAATGAAAATGGATTCAATTAATTAGAAGGATATTTTTAAACAGCTGATGAACATAACTTTAATATATTTTAGTTAACCCGGCATGTCTAATATATTATGAAATCAGTAAATGAGCTATTTTATACTCTTCTGTTCATACTATCTTCAAAATTTGCTCTGGCCACATTTCAAGTACTAAACAGCACATGTCCTAGATCTTAACTTGCAAGTGTTGAGCTGGTTTGTCTTGATAAGGGGACCCTAAGAGCTAACAGTGCTGGAGTTGATTTCTCTGCACAGCAGATATAAGATCATAGAAATCTAGCAGGGTTTTGTGGTTGGCAAAGAAAATGAGCTCTTTGTGAAAATCTTGATACTAACCCCCCGCATCCTCACGCCATGAGTTCACTTGCCACAGTGCATAGATAGGACAGGAAAAAAGATAAATACAATGCTAGCTCCTTTTGTCCTCACCTGTTCTAGGCATATATTCACTTAATTTTGGAAAAGCCCTGTGAGTTTGGTACCATTATTGTCCCCATTTTACAAATATATAAAAAGCCCAGAAAACTCAACAAAAAAGAGACCAATTTTAAAATGGATAGATCTTAGCCACGTCTCTAAAGAAGATGTCCGATGGACAACAAGCACAAGAGATGTTCACCATCTCCTATTATTAGAGAAATGCCAATCAAACAACAGTGAGAAATTTCACGCCTGTAGAATGGCGGTTCTCCAAAATCTCTAAAAGATCAGAAACAGCAAGTGTTGGCAGGGCTGTAAAGAGAAGGTGGGAGTGTAAATTGGTGCCGTCATTGTGAGAAAAAAACAACATGGAGATGCTTCAAAAACTTAAAAATAGAAATCCCAGATGATCCAGTTCCCAATTCTGGTTATTTGCCCAAAAACACTTTCAAAGAGAGGTTTGTACCCCCATGTTTATTACAGCAATTCTTGGGATTTCTCTGAGGATTACTGAAATGGCTCTTTTCCCTGACCCAACCTCATGAATTCCCGTGCTCTCCTGGGGCCCCGTAGAGGGCTCACCAGTGGTCTTGCCTCAGAGGTGACTTCCATCTCTAATTCAGCCTAAGGAGAGGTCTCTCCAAAATCTAATTCCAATGCTCCTTTTATTCTTAGGATAAAATTCCAGCCTGCCATGGCATGGCCTGCTTCCCTTTCCCTCCTGGGCTGGACCTTCAGACAGAGCACTTGGAGTTTTCCTCTCAGTGCCTGTCCCTGATCAGGTGGCACTTGCTTCCTCACCCAGTTCCTACTCATTCCTTCTTGGGTGGGTACTGTCTTTCCTCAGCCTCTTCTCAGAGGCATGCACCTCACATCTAAAGCATCTAGTGACAGTTGTTTCCAGTACAGAATAAGTTAAAAAGGAACATTATGAAATAGTTATAGTTGACCCTTTCAACTACACAGGTACGAAGTCCCTGTGGGTTTGGTTTTTAAACTAGAGTACAGAATGCTCACCAGGAAATGATTAGTGTCACATGGTATTTTAAGGGGATACTCACCATACTTGCGCTCACCACAGCAGCAGCAAGAGTGGCTGTGAAATTGTTAGCACAGCATGTATATTGATATGGTAAATGTAAATTAGTATAGTGTGCACATTGGCAACTTTTGCAGTTATGATTTACTACTGTGTCTTCACCTTTATTTACATTTCTCTCAACTGCAAATGATGCCACTTATAACCTGTAAATGTGAACATAAGTTTTTTTAATCAATTTTAACTTTCTATATTAGATTCGTATAATTTTATGAGAGTAAATGACAACACAGACTATCAACACAGACTATCCTACATATGTTTAATGCATTCCTGACGTACCTAATTTTTTCTTAATTTTTTTCTATTTTTCTAAGCTATGTGGTTTGTGAGTTTTTTGAAACTATTGCAAATCTCCAAAACTTTTTCCAGTGTCTTTGTTGGAATCTAACTTTAGCGGTCCCAGGCAGTTCAAACCAGTGCTGTTCACGGGTCAGCCAGGCTTTAGTGACAGGTCTGCTGGTCTGACTTTTAAAATGGGATTAGGAGAGCTGTTGCAAAGAGACCGCGATCATCTTTTACTGCCGGGTCCCCAGACAGACAGTCCGTTCACCTGTTGTGTGAATGACAGTATGCCAATCTGAGAATCTGCTCGATGGCTGGTTTCGCAAATTTTTGAAGTCAAGAGTAAAAGGGATGAGTGATTGAAGGGTCAAAGGAAATTATATATTTTAGTCATGCCTCTTCTAGACCCAAGTACATATTTTAGAAAATGGTTTTAGAAATTCAAACATGTTTAACTTGTTCTGGGGAGAAAGTGGCCCAAACAAAGCTTTCCTTTGTCTTCTGTATGATTGCTCTCTCTCCTTCTGTTTCTCAGCTACCTGGCCCTGACAGACTCTATCTTGTTCTCAGTCACTGTCCCTCCTGTTCCTTTTCTAAGGTCATTACGTCTCTCTGAGAATTTCATATGACTGATTTGCTCTTCTGCTCCTGTAGGACAAATATGACGATCGAATATCAGATTATTGCATGTGCTGCTGTGTGAACCCTCTCCTCTTGCTTCCCTGTCCATCCGGCCAGCAGCTTCCTGAGGAATATTTCTTTTTCCTTTTTTTTTTTTTTTTAAAGATGCAGGCAGGAATGAAGATAAGGCAGGCAGGAAGAGAGAGGAAGTAGCATTTTTATTTTATTTTTATTTAGTTGTTCACATTGGTTGTTTCCTCCCAGGCCCAGGACTCAAACCTAGGAGCATGTGGCCTGTGCTTCTTCGGAGGCAGTAGCCGTAACTGCTACTCCACCAGGGTACAGCATTCTGAGGAATATTTCTAAGATCCTTTTCATACTCCAAAACCTTAAGAGCCCTTGCTTTTACACGTACCCTTTCTTTTGGTGGTGGGATCTTGGTGATTTACATGTGCACGTATACTTTTCCCTCTTCTCATACTCTGTGTTTTCCATTAGCCTCAAGTCTCAGGGGAGGTCTTTATGTAGCAGTCTTTTTCTAATGGGTCCCGGAGTTGCTTTTGTTAACTATTAATTGTACTGATTTTTCATTTCTCCCATTAAGTATTATTTATTCAGCCCAACTACTTGCAATTCTTTTAGATGAAGAGAGAAATCTTCTGTTAAAAAGGTATCTTCTAGGTGTGCCCCTGTGGAGTAGTGGTTTGGTGAGCTGCCTTTGGCTGGTAAAATCTCCATACATCCCAAGGACCTGGGTTCACATCCTGGGGCGAGGGTGGAGGGACAACCAAGATGAGCAGCTAAATACATAAGGTGCTTCTTCCTCTTCTCTTCTGCCTGCCTATTCACCTTCATTCCTGCCTGTACCTTTCCTTAAAAAAAAAAAAAAAAAGCGTAGCCTTATATTTGGTTCTGTCAGCGACATTTACAGGGTTATCAGTACATGACCCTGTCACAAATTATAATATATAATTATAAAGCATATATACTGTGCTCTCACAGGGGTTTACCTCCAGAGAGCTATTACATAAGGCGTTTTGTTGGCGTTTTGAAGGACCCAGAAGAGAGAGGCCATTCTATGAGCAGTTTCCTCAGTTTATTCCCGTGTTGTGTTTTGTTTCCTCTGACCCCCTGCTCCTTGAAGGGCACCCCCGCCATTGCACTAAATCGTCTCAGAATGGTGACAGCATGCCGAGCCACCTTGGCTGCTTTTACTCCCCTCTCCCCCTGTTTGAGGCCTGAGTTTCTCTGCAGATTGGGTGTTAGAAGAACAGTCCCTGCCAACTCTGTGACCAAGTTGTGTGGCCTCTTCTTCCTTCATGTCTCTTGCTTGGCTCCTTTCTCACTATCTCTGCTCTGGCTCAGCTCCCTTATCACCCTGGGCTGCAGGCATCTCTGTGGCGCTTAAACAGCCTCCCACCTCCTTCGCCCATGTCATCTCACCACTGCCCTGCCTAAGCGCCACTTAGGGCTGCCCGGCAGCCCCTCCTGTGGGGCCGGTTTGGAGGGCCTGCCTCCTTCTTAGCTGTGTCTTTTGCCTCTGTCCCCAGGTCTCCTGTGACCTGGGTACTTCTTCTGGGCACTTTGGCCTACCCTTCCGTCCATCTGGAATGCCTGCTCCTCTCTTTCTGTCTCTGAAGTCCTGCCTGTCCTTCAAGGACCCATTCACACATCATGTCCTCAGGGAGGCCTCCTGATCTCCCCTGATGGAACTGGTAGTTCCTGGCCCAGGGTGCCCCAGGACTCTTGCTCTGCCAACTATCATAGCATGATTCAGTATTCTGAATAGTTGGGTATTTTTGCTTTCCCTGGTTGGATTATTTAAATAGGCAAGGAGCTGTACCTTTTTTCCAATCTTTATATTCCTAGTACTTGGTATATGACAGGTGATTATTACGTGTTTATTTAAAGAATTAGTTGGTAAACAGAGCAATTATGCTACAGTACAGATCATTCTTCTCAGCTGGGGCTCTACAATAGAATTATTGCCTAATACTCAAAGGCAACCGTTGTATGTTATGAATTAACTTCGTTCCTCTGCTTCTGGAATGATTTAGTTATTGGCTGTCCTGAAGAGAATGGAGAAAATAAAACTCTTAAGTTCTTTTCTACTGATCTTATTTCTGCAGTGGTGGAGTCCACCTTGAAAAAGGTTGGTATAGACAGATGATTCCAGTCCTGATAGAATATACGTTTGCACAGAGAAGAGGTGATAGAATTTAGATCTACTGATGTTAACAGTGGATGTTATTGGCTTGTAGTATGGCAAGCAGTCTGTGAGTCAATGTTCTTTCTGTTTTTGTTTTTTTGTGTTTTTTTAAAGAGAAGAGTAAAGAGAGAGGAGAAAAAAGTATTTTTGAGGAAGGAAGGAAGGAAGAAGAGGAGGAAGCACCTCCATCCATTTGTTCGTTTATTTTGGTTGTTCTCTGGACCTTGGGTCTTTGAACTAGGTCCTTGGGCTTTACATGGGCCATGCCCCAGCCACCGACTTAGTGCCAGAGCTGTAACAGCATGCCTCTTTCTGTTTTCATATATTTTCTGAAGTTTCTAATTTTGTGATAACAGAATTTTTTTCTTTAAAGGAAAGGTACAGTAGGAATGAAGGTGAGCAGAGGCAGGCAGGAAGAGAGAGAAGGAAGAGGCAACTTTACTTATTTTATTTAGGTGTTCATCTTGATTGCTTTTCCTGGTCCCACGATGCAAACTCAGGACCTTGGGATGTATGTGAATTGTGCTCAACTGCTACTCCACCAGGGTATGCCAATAACAGAGTTAAAAAAAAAGTTTTTGAGTAAGTCAAATTAAAGTTTCTAAACTTGGTTGTACCTTAGGAGAGTGCTAATTTTTTGTTTTTAAGTATAGCTGTCTGTGCCATACCACAGCAGACCAGGAATTACTAGCTTGGGCCTCTCAGTGTTGCTTCTGGAGAATTACACTGAGAGTTCTTCAGTGTAAGAACTCTAGTGCTCAGCCCTCTGAACCTCAGTGTCAGTCCTCAGGCATCTGGTAATGAATACCTTGTGAATTGAAGGGCTAAGCTTCCACCAGGCCTGGCTCAGCATGAGAGAACTAGCTTACTGATGGATGTTCGTGTATATACTCAAAAACAAACCTAGAGGGTTTTGTTTTTGTTTTGTAGCTAGGAATGAACATAAACTGGGATTATTTGAAATAAGTCTGATAGAGGAGTCTCACATACTAATTCTTGCTTATTCTCTACCCCTTCAACAAGATTTTTACCTGAAGTTTCACTTTACTTGATCTCACACCAAATTTTATACCTAGTCTGTCAAGAATCCCTCAGTGGATGATGAAATAAATAGTATTAAGGAGGAATAGGATATTTACTTTTAGTCTCTAAAAATCTCCCGTCAAGTTATTTTTTAATTACAAAAGGAAAATAGTAATTTGACGGTAGTGTGTTTTAAACCATTTAAACCAATCGATTAAATGTATCATCACCATATTAGGGCAAATCAGCATCATGTTCCTCCCAAGAAAATGTGCTGAGAAGGGCACAGCCTGACTTCTGAGATATTCTGCCAGAAATTTATAACTTGAATCTGATAGTGAAGAAAGAGACAGACCTCAATTGAGGGATCTTATACAAAGTAATTGACCTGTGCTGTTCAGAAATGAAATGCCATGGTCATGAAGAGGAACTGTTTTAGATTAAAGGGAGCTAAAAAGATGTGACAGCTGAATGCCATGTGTGAGCCTGGGCTTGAAGGTCATTCCTGAGACTACTAAAGAAATTTGTATGAGGTCTTGAGATTAGATGGCTGTATTTAAGCAATATTTCCTGATTTGTATCATTGTACCATGGTTGTGTAAGGGATGTTTTTGTTTTTACCAACTATGGAACTATTCAAGGGTAAGTTTCATCATGTCTTCAACTTTGCTTCAAGAGATTAAAGAAATGGGCGTATTATGCAGCAGAATGACAGTTTGGATGTGGTAGAATTAAAAATTGAGGTAGGACAAAGGGTATATGAAAATTCTTTGTACTATTCTTGTAGTCTTTCTGTAAGTTTGAGATTATTAAAAAAAAAAAAAAAAAGTTAAAATCTCTGCATTTCTGAGTCATGGAGCTGTGGCCAGTTTAGCATCCAAAGCAATGGTGGTTCTTCTCAGTGTCTGCTCTTTCTATGGTTGTTACTGACATCATTTCCCACAGCACTGAGCTCTCTTCATATTTTGTCTTGATTTGCCGGGTGTCGGCAGAAGATCAAGAATATTATGGCCTCGTCAGTGTTGTAAAATTAATAAACCTTGGTTCTTTTCTCAGTGAGTGAAAGAATTCAAACACGACAGACAGAAGTCAAGTCAAGGAAGAGTTTAATAGGAAATAGGAAAGTACAACAGGTGCGGTTCGAATGGGCAGCCTCAATTGCTCCAAAAAATGGAGAGGCAGCCCACAGCCAATGCTCTGGGATGGTGTTTCCCCTCTTCTTTCCCAGGGGCCTTGCTGGTGAACTGCTTCAAGACCACCCCTCCTCTCTCAGATATTTTGCATAACTGTCAGTAGTTTCGAAGTCCCCTCCTTTTGTTGTTTCTGTCTCTTGCCCACCTTGTTCTTTTGTGCCCATGTGGTCATCGCCGTTTTGTCAGCTATTCAGACATGTCTTTTGTCTGCCTCAGCTTATATCCACCTAACTGCCTATCCTAACAGCCTCACCTGACAGGAAAGTTTGTCTTTAATTGCCTGTTGCCTGCTGCTGCTGTTCCCGGGATTTCATTTTTGCTAGTCGACCTCAGGTCTCTGGTCAGCTAGTTCCAGTCCATACATTTACTCTGCTGTAGACTAGACCAAAAGATTTCCCTGGGCAGAATGTAACTTTGAGCTTATATGTCAATGCAGTTGAGAGTGTCCATGCAAGACATCAGTACACTTTACCAAAAAGCTTTGGCCAAACCCTTGCCAGCAAATAAGGCACAAGGTCCTCAGCAGGTGGTTCTTTCTCCTGCCTTGATGGAACTTGAGTTGCATGTCTTGGTAGAAATCCTGCATCTACTATTTTCTGCATGAGGAGAAGGAGTCGTTTTTCAGCCCCCGATTCATGTTACCCAGTTGAAGCCACTTTCTACCCTTGGGCTGGAATCTCTCTTGTGACTGGGGTAGTTCTTGGGTTCAGGGCGGGGTCTCTCATCTGGGGACTGACATTGGTTTGTGGATGCATCTGTTTCTCAGATTTTGCCAAGAGGAGTTCTTTTGCAATGCCTCAGCTCCAGGGAACAGAATGTAGTAAGAACAGTGGTAAACTATGTTTCTTATCTTTCTCTTCCAACTGCCGCGTCTCAGAATTACCCCCACCCTATTTTCTCCTCTCATGCCCCTCTTTCCCCTTTTATCTTTTTAAATTCATCTTCCTCCACTTACTCCAACTTCCTGTTTGTCTTCCCTAAATAGCATTAATGGTATTAGTAGCTATTAAATAAGCCAAGTTTTATGTTTCCTGTACTTACCTGGAGAAGTAGATGAACAAGACTCGTGGTCTTTTAGTGGTGGAGCAGGCAATAAGAATGTCCCAGCCCAGCCCTACTTTTATACATTAGCAAACATCTTCTTAGAGGTGACTTGGCCACATCTGTGATGGATGGAACAGTCATCTGCTTTTAGTTTCTTTCCTCAATGTACACAGTGATTCTTATTTAAAAAAAAAAAAAAAAAAAAGATTCCCATGCCTGTTCTCCACGTGCCAGGTATGTTCTGGACACTTTGTAAGTGCCCAGTGACCATGTGGTCTGGAGACATGGAAGACTCTGATGCTCGTGCCTCCTCTTGTTAGGGCCTTACTGACTGTGGGTTCTGGGTGCAGACCACTGATCAATGCATTCAGTAATTCATGGGCCCATTTACTCAACTTGTGCCTGTCAAGTGCCTTCATATGCTAGGCATATAGCAGTGGTTCTAACAGTGAACAAAATTGTTAGATTCCTTCTCTGGGAGTCCTTTGTTTTAGTGGGGAGTACAGTCAGTTGGTAAATATGTCTCGGTAGTTAACGAGTGCCACGAACTACTCTAAAGTAGAAAAGTGAATCCAGGGCTTCAGGGTGGGAATGCTGCTTTACAGAGGGGTTGAGGAGGGGACTTTGGAACAAAGAGCAGAACCAAGATGGTGAGAGAGTGCCGGCAAGAGGAGTGGGGGAAGGCAAGTGGAAACCATGAGGTGAGTGAAGGTGTGAGGCACAGTAGGGGGACTTTGTCTGAAGTGGGGTGAAGAGGAGAATGTGAGAGAGAAGTGGCAGGGGAGAGAGCCCCGGATTTGACCCTGCAGGGGTCTGGAGTTGCTACTCTCATTGTCACTTCAGGAAAATTTTGGAGCAATACCATCTGGAGTGGCCCAGCATGTTGTACCCTTGGAGAATCTTTACATTTTCTGAGGGCTCAAAATGAATTACCATGATACTTGTACCAGTCAAAAGCAGGCCATCGATTGCCAGTAATGATGTGTTCTTTGCCTCAGAAGGTACCCGTTGATTAGAAGTAGATTAAAAAGCACACCTCTGAATCATCAAAGTGTTTGCATCTTTGTTGGTGGTCAAAATGAGTAGAGTGTAGACTGTGTATTCACAAAGCAATATTTTTATTTTTCACTATGCAGGTTAGGTCTTCATAATTTTGTACCGTTTCTAGGAGGGGCTGTACATCTTTATGCTCAACCTGTTGTGAATGTCGGCTGTGAGAAGTTTGTGGGAAGCAAGTTCTCGCGAAGAACCCCTTCCATGAAACTGTAATGAACTTGCTTAAAATGCCAGTGGGAAATTCTGAGGTTGAAGGCTGGGATCTGCGTATGTTATAGCCTCCTCCACGAGTTCTTGCGCGTGATCAGGTCGCATGTTCCCTGGTCAGGACAGCTGTGCAGCATTGGTCATTTCAATTGAACAAATACTCGAAGCTCTCAGGAGCTGGTCAGATGTAGTCTCAGCACCATTGCTCACTCTAGCACACTCTCTGTGGCTTTGATATCCTGGGTGAAATTTCACATTCTTACAAGACAAATGAGACACTGACTATCCAGTGGAAATAGGAAAGTACAAAGTAGTGGGCACTGCGAGTGTGTACCTGGGGGCCTCTTCTCCCTGAGGGCAGGCTTTCTGCCGTCTTGTCTTTTCTGTTCTCCTTTGTCAGGTAGAATTCTTCATCTAAATCACAAAACCACAATCAATGACTTGAGTGACTATTTACTTAACTTTCCCAGGGAGATTGTGTAACTCATCCAGTCTAAGTTTATAGGAGACAAGTTAATTTGTTACACACTGGGCTTCTCTGGGCTTCTGGGACTTAGAGCTTCTCTGGCACCTGTTGAGAAAGGCTAACTGGTGGGATGGATAGTCTGTTGACCCCTATCTACATTCCCAATTGCTTCCTGGGTATCTTTGTTTCATTTATCCTCTCAGATGGTTCACATCATCATCACTGACCTGCGACAGTTGACTTTCTTTCTGATTTCTTTCCATATCCAGGACCCAGATTTATCTTTACATGCTTCTTGTCATCACAAGGCTGCCATTCATAATTTCTCTGTGGGTCTCAATCTTGTCCCTTTCTCATCCTCCCCACCAGGGCCTCAGACTTCCTTCCTCTGCTCCCCACAGCAGTAGCATCTAGTATCCTGCCTCGATGTCCCCAGGGATGCCTGTCACACAGCAGAGTAGTTTCCTTCTCTCCTGCTAAGAAGTCTTTCCGCTCTCAGAAGCCTGCCACCCTAAAGGGTGAGCTCTTTCTGCTACCATGTTAATATCTGCACAGTTCTTGTTAATCAGCCCAGCCAGTCCCCGCTAGTCATGTTGCTTGCACTCTTTCTCAACATGAGATTTTGGTTTATGATCATGTATGCCTTGGCATGCCTTCGCTATTTAAAAAAATAAACAAACAGGACAGTAAAGCTCTACGCATTCACTCTAAAGCATGTACACCTGTTGTTGTAAGACTACCCTTTCTTTTCCTTATTTATTTATTTTTTTTAAAGAAAGGTGCAAGCTGGAATGGAGGTAAGTAGGCAGTTAGGATGAGAGAAGAGGAAGAAGCATCCTATTTTATTTATGTTTAGTTTTCTGCACTAGTTGTTTCCCCCAGACCCAGAACTTGAACCCAAGGGTATGTGGCCTGCACACTTTCAGAGACAATTACCTAACTGCTGCTCCACCAGGGGCCATGACATGGGCTGCTTATCCCTCCTCAACAGCCCAAGGCGACAGGCGTGGAGGTAGAGGTGGACAGATGTGGGTTGGAAGTCTCAGCTCCTTACTTCTCTGTATGGCCTTTCGTAGGATAAAGGCAGCTGCCAATCCAATGAAGTAGGTGCTTTTAGGATTTTATGATACCGTGTGTAGACTTATTCCTCCCAATAAATATTACATGCCCTACACACTCTTGCACCAGTAGTTGTCTGTACGGTTAATTTGGCAATTCATTATGTAGTGCTTTGTGGCATCTGTTCTATTCTTATCTTCAGTGATTAATTCTTAATTTTGAAAGTGTTGTTGCCAGTTCTGCAAATGGACTGAAAGTTCAGGCCTTGCCCATATATCAGGACCTTAATTGGAATGATTTCTTCATCAGGCACACAGGCATTAAGAAGAATGTGTTGCAGTTTTATATGTGAGTAGAAGAAATACTAATACAATAATACTAAAATATCGTTATTAATTTGAAAGCTAAGCTTTTTGCATAAGGCAGTTAGTGAAGCCATAATGCAGAGGCACTTACTTCAGCAGACTGAGTGAGAAGAGGGTCATATTTCTGATCTCTGGGGCCCTAGCATTGAGGAGATGCTGGAGGAAGAACTTTTTGTGAAAGAGGAAAGTAACGTTTCTTAAGGAGCTCCTATGAGCCAAGTTCTGTCCTAGGTGTTGGAAGAGATATCAAGGTGAATAAAATTCTGGCCCTGAAGTTCGGCATCTGTTTGCAAATAGGTGGATGAGACCTAAAATGTTCACAGAAAATTCCAGTTCCTGGTCTTAAAGAGAGATGGGATGCACCAAGGGACCCCTGTGGTGCTGAAAAAAATGATCTTAGAGAAGGAGATGGGTTTGAAGATGGGAAGTAATTCACCAGGCAGATTGTTGAAGGTATTTAATTTAAGCAGGATTCCGGATTGAGATTGCATCATGTACAAACGCGCTGAGGCAATAACCCAGCACATCAGGCTTCTCAGTACTTTGTGGCTGGGGCCTGACGAACAAGCTTGTCCCGTGGAGACAGAACCTGAGATGAGCTGGGGACCATTGAGCAGATACCTATTTTAGAAAGATGACTTCAAGGGGATGAAATTGAGGAGAGTCCAGGTAAGTGACTAAGGGAATGTTAGCAGGCATGGACAATTCCAGAAGGTATGACTGAGAGGCCTGGAGGATTAAATGGGCTTGGGAATGGAAAGGGAAGTCTGAGCTTGGCCTGAAGATTTTGTTTTGGATACCACAGCAGACGGCTGCAGCTACCAAATAGCGAAAAGAGGAAAATGCCCAGTTCCATTTTGTGATTGTTTGAGGTAAAGCTAGCAGGCAGGTTGTTTGATATATAGGTCTGAACTTGGGTGAGGTCTGCAGAGAGATGAATTTGGGGTCCCGCCCCTTGCGGGGGTGAATAAAAGACAGTTGGTAAAACCCCGAAACTGTGACAGGCAAGGAGAAAACTGTGCAGAGTGGAAAGCAGGACCCTGGGGTCAAATGGTATGCCTGTGGGAGTTAGGGCTGTAGCGGCTGCAGGGAAGTGGGGTCTGAGGCATTCCAGGTATGGGGTGCAGATGAGTGAAAGATGAGAGAGACTCAGGCCGGGAGGAGCTCAGCTCTCTGGAGTGGAAGGTGGGGAGCTGGAGAAAAGAGGAAGGAAGGAAACTGAATATTAGAGATTATACAGTGTTAGAAAAAGCTTGAATGAAAGAGGTGATAATGAGACCCGACATTAGGTAAGTGCATGAAGGGCTTCAAAAGGTTGTTGCTTCTCCAGAGAGACCTGAGAAGGGAAATAGAGTGGATTGAAGAGAGGATTGGGCTGGATCTCTGTGATACAACCAAAGTCCATGACTAGAAGCTCTCTGTGTGTGTGTGTGTGTGTGTGTGTGTGTGTGTGTGTGTGTGTGTGTGTGTGACAAAAGGACAGTGAATACCTTAAAGCTCTCAGATGAGTTGAATAAAGCAAGTCTGGCCTCCTGTGGCTTCCCTTTCTGTATAGTAATAATGGTGACAACCAGCACTTACAGTGCTTACTATGTGAAACCACTGCTCCCCAGGTTACTCTGTGAGGTAGGTAATATTATTATTCCCCTTCGCAGATGTAAACTGAGCCATAGAGTTACAGCAACTTGTCCAAGACTTCACAATATGTAGGTGGAGTAGCTGAGCTCAGGGGTCAGGCTGTAGATGTGCTGTCAGTCCCACCTCTCCTGAAGTCCCCACCAGTGTGATTAAAACACACACATACACACACACACACACACACACACACACACACACACACCCTTGTTTTTGAGGGAAAACTAATTTTTATTGGGGGAGATGAGGAGGATGTATCAATTTCTACTGTAGTTTCTCTTCGGCTACTAACTAGCGTTTGAAAATTCGAGAATAAATTCATTCAAAAGAATAAGTAAGCAGGCGTACCGGAGAACATAAGTATTTTTAAAGAAAAATTGTTTTGAAAGTTGTGATACCTCCTCTTTTTCTGAGTATAGCATTTTTCTTCTGTTTTTAATATAACACCTTCTTTAAAATATTTTTTGTTGTAGAGAACTTCAGACACATACTAAAGTGGAGAGAATTGTGTAAGGAGTCCGTGTGCCCACTACCCAGCTGCAGCAGTTATCATTTGAAAGCTAATATCGTCTTACCTGTTACCCCTGCACACAGTTATCTCCGTCCTGACTTTTCGAAGCAGATCCTATTTCTGATGCTTCATTTATAAATATCTCCATATGTATCTATAAAAGGTAAAGACTTTTTTATTTAAAAAAAAAAAGACACCTTTTTATCTGGGGATGTCGTAGGGTGGTGTGCAGCTGTAAGAAATGAGACAGCGATGTCCCCTGTACTCTGCAGTTGCCCCAGCAGCAGCGTCTTGTAAAAGCACAGCACGGCACCACGCTGAGATGCCGGCCTGTAGCCCACCACACAGAACGTCTCCGTCACCACAAGGATTCCTCGTGCTGCGACACCCACCACCGCTCGTCATCATTCCTGACGACTGCTGATCAAGTCTCCATTGCCATCATTTTGTCATTTCAAGAAATGTTACAAAAATGGAATCGTTTCTGAACGTAACTTTTCAGTATTGGTTTAGCATAATCTCTTCTAGACACATATCCAAGTTGTTTCGTGTTATCGATAATTCATTCCTTTTTATTGCTGAGCAGTGTTCCATGGTATCAAATGTCCCATGTGAAGTCTCTTTTGAAAACATGATCCACCGAACTCATGCCGCCGCGTCTTCTTCCCCTCTTTACAGTAATGCCAAGTAAGTGTAGCTGTGTGAAACTGAGAAACGATTGCTCAAGACCCTCCCTGCAATGGTGTACTCGAGCTCAAAGCAAGATGAGAAGACCGAATTTGTTATTAAAAGACATCCTCAAGTAAGTCTGAGCCCTGAAGCCATAAGATCCCCTGAGGTGGGTCAACTATGTAGAAGTGGGAGAAAAATTCAGTAAGAGCCCCCAAATTTTCTCCTACTCAGAGGAGTGTTGGAAGGCATATGTGAGTAAAGATTCCGTGCACAGATGTCAGGGTTTACAGATCAAGCTGTACTCAGGCACAGTGCGGCAGTGCCCAGCCAGGGAGCCGTTCGACCTCTGTGCCTGAGCTCAGTTGCCCCACAGTACTGTTCCAGTGCACAGCCCTTCATGATTTTATGTGGCGAAAGAGGGCTTTTCCCCTTAGCTCTCCTAAGCTCCTCTGAAATATGGTGAAAGTCTCCTGCCGATATTTGAGTAACGTTAAATATCAAACGCTTAAAATGATGATGGGTTTCAACCAGATCACCCTTACCGCCTAATTAGTGGTTCAGTTGTTAAAATAGTTTTATTTGGTACTAGCTGAACCATCCTGAAATTTAACCTTTTTCTTTTCTAAAGATAAAAATCCAAGGAGAAGGGAAATGTATGTTAATTACAACTTGTGTCATTTTCTGTCTTCCTTTAGTCGTCAACCGGTGTTGTTTGAGGCCTGCGTGTGTCGGGCACTATGTTGAGTGCTGGTTGTGTGGCAGCAATGGAGACAGACCAGGGCCCCGTGCTGTGTAGTGTGTGCAGCAGACTCCCACTCAGGGCTGCAGTGCAGAGGGGCTGCTGCTGTGGGTGCTGGGCCTGCCTTGCACACCCTTTACTTTCTTTCTTTAAAAAATCAAAATAAGGGAATTGTTACACTCATTGACCACACACCTTTCCTGGATTCTGGGAAAAGGAATTAGTAATTCCACTCCCAAGATTCAAAATACAAAGATGTTGAAAAGTATTCATTAAAACATCTTTTCATCCCTTTTTCCCACATTTTGCCTCCCCACATAAGGATAATATCAATTTTGTATATATAGAAAATATATTTTCACAATGGTAGCATCCTATTCACTTAACATTGTAAAGTAGGGTAACCAACAGTGATTCTTAAACTTCTTTTTTAACTTTTAGCTTGTCAGTATCACTCAGGGGAGCTTATTAAAAACGAGATTTCTCAAACTGGGATTAGATGCAATTCTTTTCTCCAAATCCTATGCGTGCATGGGTGTGTATGCATGTATGTGTTTTAAGCTATTTAATAATGTGAATGAATTTCTCAGATCTTTAAGCGCAATTTTTGCAGGTTGATTTAAGGGTAACTGGTGGCGTTGTCTCAGTCAACCTTACTTCTGGGTAGAACTCTTTTAAAAAGTGACAAGTAGATTGTTTCTTTTGGTTTCCCATTTTTAAAGGACTCAAAGTAATTCTTCCCAGTTTTTTTTTATTATAGTAAAGTACATCTAATGTAGTATTTGCCATCTTAATCACGTCTAAGTATTAAATACACTTATATTGTTATACAGCAATCACACCATCCATCTCCAAAACTCTTTTCATTGTGTGAAACTGAAACTCTGTCCCCAGCAAATACTGACTCCCCATTTTCCCTCCCCCAGTCTCTGGCAACCACATTCTACCATTTGTCTCTATGATTTTGAATACTACACATGCCTCATATGTGTGAAATCATATAGTATTTGAAGAACTGACCATCTTTTAAAGGAGCAGAAAATGGAAGCTGAGATTCTGATGTTAGAAATCTATTTGCGTGGCTTTTTAAATTCTAGTAACTGCATTGTAAGTCAACTTTAATTAGTTGCCTTTGTGGTGAAAAAAAGTTATTTTCTATATTCATTTAAAGCAAATACAGTCCATACAGGACTTATTTTTTCAGGGAAATAAGAAGTGGTATCTTCCTTTCACCACTGAGGTCAACATAAAAGCTCCTTTTTCTCCTGCATGGAAGGCACATTTAATTTGGATTAGGTTTTCACTTACTTCACGTGATCTCTCTTGGTTGTCATATGACTGTGTTATTACCTAATTGATTTTTTTTTCCAGGTGTGTATTGCTTGTTTTTGGAGTGTGGATCCTTTATATCCTCAAGTTAAATTATGCCTCTGAAGAATGTGACATGAAAAACATGCATTATGTGGATCCTGACCACATTAAGGTTAGATATGCAATTAGTGTGGTTAAAGCGAAAACATTTCTAAGCAAACTCTCAAACAGTAATATCAGCTCTAAAGTATTATAAATAAATGTTTATGGAAGTTATAAATAGAAGGGAGACCACTTAAGTCACAGAACTCCAAATCCAAATCTCAGAAAGCAACCAACTAATTGTGTAAGTCACCGTTTTCTTCCTCCGTTTACTGAAGTTGAGGGTAAGTCCTGTCAGCACGCTCTGGTGTAGTGTGATGGATGGCGATCACATGTCATCCTGCTGCCTGCTGACATGTGCTCAGAAGAGAACAGGAAGACATCCTTTTAGTTATACCTGCCATTTCTGTGTTTTCTTTTTCACTTGAATGGTTTTGTATTGTTTTATAAGATTTGTCCCTGAATTTCTATTTTTAAATTAATTGGCATAGTTAATGCTAATTTCATTGATTATTTGAATGGTTAAATTATCCAATAATGTCAAGCCCTGAATGAAATCAGAGATTATTGTAAATAAGGTCACGTGGTAATAATGAAAACCAACATGAATAGGTTCTTTATATCTATATAAAGGCAACCACATATAATTAGTCAGCTAGTTTAGATCGTCTAGTTTCGTGTGTGCTGTACAACCGTTCTAAAAGTGCTGCAGTGATATCATCTCATCTGACCTCCATAACAGTGCTGGTACTATTATTATAGGAGGAGCTGGAGGGACAGGGAGATTAAGGCCAGGGTTACTTAATGAGTAAGTACAGGGCTTGGACCCTGCGGTGTGGTTTCAGAGTTGAACCGCTGATGACGCTGCTCTCTGCTGGCTAGTGGGTGTCCATAGGAAAGAATCCTGAAATTATGGGCAGTATGATATGAAAAGAAGAGGGCTTGCATTTCTGACTACATTCAAATCTTTATGCCACTGAGTAACATGAGACCTTAGGCAAGTTACCTAATTTTTTTTTTTTGTTTTCTTTTAAAAATAGGTTTTTTATAAAAAATTATTTTATTTACACTGTTATATGACCTGATTGTTTTGGAGTCCCAGTTTCCTCAGTTGTGAAATGTAGGTAATATCTGTGTAATAGGGTAGTTGAATAAAATAATACACACAAGCTCCTTTTCTAGTCCTGATTTCTATTCATGTGTTTCTGATTTTTTTTTTCCAGATTAAAAATCCATCCTCTGATCACAGCTTTACTCAGAACTTTCCATGCAGTTAGTCAAAAATTTATTTTTAATACAGAACTTAGCTAACAGTGTCTCATACAGTAGAAATCAGCATGACATAGTTCTACTTTAATCTGTATATTCTTCAAAGTGCCTCACATTTTTTATGATATAGGCCGGTAGAGACAAATAAATGAAAAGAGCTTAGTTAATAAGTGCAGTTTTTCCTCTCCAGAATTGCTGTGTCTCAGGGGCCTTGCTGATCTCAGACCTTCCTTTCCTGACTCTCTTTGTCCTCAGTTGTTCGATGACTCGGTTCATCTCATCAGTGTTAACTCATCTGCTTCAAGGGGCAGGTGGTGCCCAGTCTGCTCTGTTTGGACTCACAGACAACCCCAAATCCCTTTCCTTTCCACAGTTCTTTTGGATAAAGTTTCTAGACATCCTGTCTCTGTTTTGTTGGGGTGGTATTATGCTTTTTATCTCCCAGGAGAGTCCTAAAATGATGACAGTTGAGCTGACTTATTGATATCTGTGAACACTTCCATTTGTTTTGTTTTGTTTTGTTTTTTTTGCTGCATTTCACAATCTCTATGCTTCTTTCTCCTGCCCATTTAATTATTATACCATTAGCCGTCTGACCAGCTGCGAAGAAAGTTGTTCTAGAATCTGGGCAAATTGAAGAGAATTGTCAGCTCTCTTGTATAAGAGTCTTAACACACTATCCCATTAGAGAAAAATGGAAAAGATGCAATTTAGAAACACGGTGGGTGAAGTCAGTTTAGCAGTGGTAGTGCCGGCAGGGCAGTGCCATTAGTCAACAGTTGATTTCCTTAAGCTTCATGAATTGACCAAAGATGATCCGCTTGTCCCTTTAGTGTTCAGCTAAGTGTCCTGATCATCGAGAATACTGGTGAATTCAGAGGAGAGACTCAAGTAATGTCCTCAAGGAACCAATGAAAAGAGAGGCCTGGTCCAGGGTGCACGACAGCTGCTGTCCACAGCCGGTGGCCTCGCCTGTGGACACATCAGTCCTGCCTGGGTAGTCATAGTGGTACAGATGCCTATTGGGATAGCAGGGCATCCCAGGATAAACTGAAGATTCATCATGTTCATGCTGCTTCTCTGGGGTCTTTAAACAAAGTCAGGACAACTATTCTGGGGTCCTGTAATAGATTTCAGGCACCAGACAGTTGGAGACTCAAAGGACCCCTTACAGCTCTCAAATTTTGTGATTTTCTGTAATTTTCCCATTACCTGACTGAAAAATGTAGGCTGATTTTATAACCTAGGGCTTTCCCTCTTCTGAATGTGGGCACATGGGCACCACAAGTCCCCAGACCAGTGATTTCAGACTCAACCTCATGGTACTTTGAGGCTTCTCTGAAATTAACCAGGCTCATGGTATTATAATAATTTATGTAACCATTGTATTATTCCTTCTAGAGTGTAAGTTATTTGAGATCAGGAACTAAAAACATAAAAGTTTTTGGGATTCCAAGGAAAGCAATAGTGATCCAGAGTTGCCCTTTGGATTCCTCTGCTCTCACCCATGGCCCCAGTTTCTAGTCGCCTCACCTGCCTCTGCATCCAGCGATGTTCTACTTGGACTGTGGTAGGATTTCTGGAAATTGGATCTGATATATTACTTCCCAGCTGAAAATTCTTTTATTTCTTGCCAGTGCCTTCAGAATATATCAATCAGACTCATTAGTCTGACTTGTACAGCTCTTCATGACCTGGTCCCTGCTGAGCTGCCCAGCCTCTTTTCACTACTCTTCCCATCCCCTCGCTTCCTGTATCAACAGCTAACTCCCCTCACAGTTCTTGGCTGAGCTAACTTTTTTCCTTTCTTTCTCTGTCTCCCCCATCACCACCCAGTTTAAAGCATACAGAGCAATTTAGTTTATTTACAGAGTTGTGCAGCCATCACCGTGATCTAACTATTTACATCATCCCCGCCCCCCGCAAGAAACTACATTTCCTTTAACAGTCACTGTTCATTCCTTTCCGCCTCCTTCCAAGTCCTAGTTAACTGCTAATCTATTTTCTGTCTCTGTGGATTTGCCTGTTCTGGACATTTCATATAAATGCAGTCAGATATGACATGGTCTTCTATGATTGGCTTCTTTCACTTAGCTTGTTTTCAGGGTTCATCCATGATGTAGCATGTAGCATTATTTGATTTTTTATTGCTGAATAATTCCAGTGTGTGGCTGTACCACATTTTGTTTATCCATTCATTGGTTAATGGACATTTGGGTTATTTCCATTTTTTACTATTATAGACAATGCTGCTATGTACATGCATGTATGCACTCCTAAGTATTTGTCTTAGTATCTCTTTTCAGTTCTTCTAATTATAAACCTAGGAGTGTACTAGTTGGATCATTTGGTAATGGTGTTTTAATGTTTTCAGGAACTGCCAAAGTATTTTCCAAAATGGTTGTATCTTTTTATATTGCCACAGTGTATGAATATTTCAACTTCTCCATATCCTTACCAATGCTTATTTTTTTTTCTCTTTTTAAAAAAATTATAGCCATCCTAGTAGGTGTGAAGTGATAATGTCCTTATGGTTCTGATTTGCATTTCCCTGAGAATGATAATGTCAAACATCTTTTCATATGCTCATTGGTCCTTTATAGATCATCTTCAGTGAAATGTCTATTCAGATTCATTGCCATTTTAAAAATTGAATTATCTTTTTGCTCTTGAGTTATAAAAGTTCTCTATTCTAGATACCTGTCACTTCTCAAATATATGACTTGCAAGTATTTTCTTCTATTTTTCAGCATAAAAATTTCTAATTTTGATGATATCCAATTTAGTTATTTGTTCCCTTTTATTCTCTGTGCTTTTTATGCCATAGCTAAGAAACGTTTGCCTAATCCTATTTTCTTCTAAGAGTTTTATATTATAGCTGTAGCTCTCAAATGTACGTCATTACTCATTTTGAGTTAGTGTTTGTATGGTGTGAGGTTGGGATTCAACTGCATTTTTTTACATGTGGCTTTTTCCTGTTGTCCCAGCACCATTTTCTGAAAAGACTTTTGCCTATGTTTGCTGCATTCTTCCTTACTTTTCTGCCTCGTGCCCTTCCCTGAACTTTACCTCTCTGATTCTCATTTTTCACATCGAGTCTCAACTCAGGGGTTACCTTTTCTAAGAAGCCTTCTCTGACCATCCTTCTGTCTGTCTTTGAAAAGCCTTTTTATACCTTCATCCTAACACTTTTCATTATAGTATTTTAACTGTTTGTCTTCCTTAGTTGTCCTGCAGGCAAGCCCTTGGGAGACAGAGGTTGTGAGCTAACACATTTACATTAATGAATATGTACTTTTGAATATTCAACTCTAGAGAGAGGGGGAGATATGTCTTGAACTACAGAATAGTTTCTCATCTTTGAATTACAGATTGTACAGAAAATCCATAGTTAACAGCTACTCTTTGAGTACTTTTAGTAATGTCAGTTAGATTGACTATCCCTTTTAACTCCTGTTCAACTCTTTACATCCATAGGCAGACAAAGAAAAGCTCCTCCAACCTTATTCCCCTTAGCCATGGGATATGAGGCCACCAGTGACTCATGCATTGACTAGTAACTAATCCCTGACAAGGGGGATGAGATTACCTGTGAAGCCTGTTCAGCCTCCCACGTCCTTTTGCCTGCATGGACAGGAGGTGATAGCTGCCTGAATGAAACTGTAGGTTCCTCAGAAGAAGGAGCAGGAAATGGAGATTAAGTAAGCAGTCCACATTGAATACTACATCAGCAATCCAGTTCTAAAAGGTCCTTTTTTTTCCCATTATACAAATAACACAAAAATTCAAATAATATAGAAATGAGTAAAGTAGAAAATTTCCTATAATTTGTGTGGAAAGGGAGGAATGGTGTACAGTTGTATAAGTTAAACATATTTGTAAAAGTCTCAGTCCATCCAGAAATTAATAAAGTAGAAAGCAAAAATCTCCTATAAGTATGGTGAAATTAGGGTTACCTTTTATTCTATGATTTGAAACTTTTTTTCAGGTTTTTTGCTTTCTTTAAACCATTTTGACCCTGTCAGAAAGCCCTACTTTTTATAACATCCTGACAGGATGTCCCATTTCATTCTAGACCAAGAAAGCTGTATTTATAAAACACACATGAATCCGAGGGTTTCACAAATGAATTGCAAACTGCTGAAGATTTGGGGGGTGGAGAATAGCAGGAAATGAAACTGAAAGATGATAGTAAAAGAAAGGCCTTGAGTGCCATGTTAAGTAGGTCCTAAATTTGATATCTGATTGTATTGTATTAAAGTCAGAACAGAAACCCTCCTCCTGTCTCCAGAATAGAGGGAATGGGCAGGGAAGCTGGCTGGTGTGGTTCTGGTGTCCTGAAGAGCTCTGAGATGGAGTTTAGATTGCCTCTCTACAAAGAAGACCCTGCCTCTGGCTGATAGTGGAGACTGTTCTTGCTACCCAGAGTGCTTGGATACGTTTGAATTATCATGGATGCATCTGGGCAGATTTCAGAGCCACAAAAGTGTGGCCCTGTTAGCTTTGTTGATCATATTCAGCGACGTGCAATGTTGGTGAGACCCTGCTAGCTCCTTGTTGGTTGTGCACTGAGCCTGGCCAGCACTCAAACAGCAGAACAGGGACCAAGTTGGCTGTGGGTTTTGTGATTTATATTTAAATATGTCCTGTAACATGCCAGTGGTTGTAAAAGAGACAGCAGTCTGTAAGGATGCTTGGATACTTTGAGGTTCAGATGTGAAATTGCACTTAAAAGATATTTGAGAAGAGTGTCCATCTAGGTTTGGGCTGTGTGGTGGCAGCAACTTTAACTTGGCCCTCTCCTCTCAGAGAGCTGGAGACCACATACCACCCTGGGGACTGCATTCTGTGCTGTGCAGTTAATTATAGCCAAATTCACTCTTCTCTCAGGTTCTGCAGACATATAATCCCATATTTAAAGCAGAGCAACCCTGGGCAGAGTTCTTAAATTAATCCAGGCATTCACACCTCCAGAGCAATTATTTTCTTTCCTTGGTGGTGATCACCCCTCCATGTCCCCAGACCATCCCTAAATGTCATAGAGGTGAAGAATCTGAAGCCTTGACCAGATTAGCTGCAGTTTAAATAGAATTGATTCCAGCTTCCAGATCTTCTGATTATTCTTTTTCTCAATTTATTATAACATATAATATATAATACACATTTTATATATAATGTATATAATACTATATAAGTAAGTATTTACTTCCTTTAAGCATACCTTTTGATGAATGTTAGTTTATACAGTGGCACCATCGTCATTACAGTCCACTTTTAGAAACTTACTATTACTCAAGTCACCCTGTGTAATCAATTTCCACTTCAACCACAGGGACCACAGACTGGTTGAGTTTTTACTCAGGTAAAAATTCTTTGTATGTCTTGGTTATCTTTTTTTTCTTCTGCTTTCAATCAGATACAAGTTATAGACATTTAATGTGAGTTAAATGTGGCAGTAGCTTTGTCCATGCTTCCTCTTCTTATACAATAGTATTCAAGTCTTCACATGTTTCTAGCCCTGGGCCAATTACTATGGGCATCAGAGAAATTCTGTGAGGAAAGGATGAGTACCAGAGTTCACAAACGTGGGAATGAAAGTTTTATGAGCTAACGGACACTCTCAGATCATGAGGCCTCTGACTGTGCTGGGCCGCTACCCAGGTTTGGTTAGCTCCAGACTTATAACTGTCCTTCAGCTTGAAGGAGTTGCTCTGTCCTGAATTAAAATAAATGAAGCAGAGCTTAACTTTTACTAAGTATTATGCCACTTGCCTATATGTTTCTGAGAAGGATTATCCTAAAAATTATGAAGTAGAAACAAAAGTGGAGATTTTGCTGAGGAAAATTACTTTAGTGAATTTTCACCTTGTGGTTTCCCGTGGCATATCATCATTGACAATTGGAACTACCAGATGTCTGTTTATTTCTAATTGTGGGCAGTCAGCAAGCTCAGCCTGGGAGACTTAAAAACTGAAACTCTCATTTACTTCCATAGCTTGATTTGGGAAAAGTGGGAATTCCTGAGTCTCCTAGAAATGACCATTTCTCAGCTTCTTAGCGGCCCTCAGCCGGGGTGACTGCTGTCCTCTCTGGGATGGCACCACGTCTTCCCAGGCTCACCTGCTCTGGCTTCCAGCCTTGGAGCCATTAACAGCTGAGAGGGCAGCGTCATAATGCTTCCCTTCCTTGTGCAGCACCACAAGGCTCTGCTTTCTTGAGGCACTTTTTTTGTTCTGAGCTTTCAAGCACAGAAGAGGGAGGTGAGGATGAAAAAATATCCTGGGGCCTTTCTCAGAGCTTGTTATTCATCTTTAAATGAGTTGAAATAAAAGAAGAAAAGGAATGTCTGGGCTTTGGACATTTCCAGTGGCATTTAGAACATGGATTCCCTCAGGACGGATTGCTTGCACCCACTGTGAAGGAGACACAAAAGGGACCCGGTCAGAAGATGATTACCAAAGCCTTGTCCTCTGCTCAGAGTCTAGGAAATTAAGTTTGAAACCTGAAATAGAACTCTGCGCCAGAATGGAAATGGAATAAAATTTTACTCCTTACAAATGAAACTTCTGAAGAGAGAATCTGGCAGCCTGTGAAGTGGTGCTCCTGCTTCCGGACTGCTCGCCTACCTCTCCTGCCGCTGAGTCAGTCACTAGCTTCTCTAGGTCTCGGGTTTTGGCACTTCTCAGCTGTTTGTTTCTATCCTAGGAGATTTGTAAAACCAGATGCTTGGGATTAGTGAAGAATTAGACATTCGTGCTTGAAGAATTGCTGTCTGTAACCTTTGGGGCTAGAGTCTAGAGACAAATGTATGAACTATATGCGGCCCCTCTGTTGCCTCTGCCTCTACCAGTTGGATGTTAAGTGCCTGTGGGGTCCAAGTGTCATCAGATTGACAGGCCTGGTCAGGGTGAGCCTCTCCATTCAGGGGCTGCTGAGGTCATGACCCACCCCTTACTTGTCTTTCGTGCTGATTCCTCAGGAAGATGCCATTTCACGGGTATTTCATGCCATTTCTTGCTCTCTGGGATGGAAGCAGAGGCTACAGTTTTAGGAGTTTGGAAAGTGATCAGAGCAGGTTGTCAGGTCAGCCTTCTTACTTGTAGGGCCATGTTGAACCCACAAAGCAAAGGTCTGGGTGGTAACATAAGTGTCATGCTGGTAAACTGAGTCATTGAAATGCTGAGTGTCCGCGGTAGCATCTGAAGTTCAAAGAATATTGCTTCTCTTTTCAGAAACACAGCTGGATCCTTGGTGTGTAGATAGTATGCACTTCCCAGCTATGAATGACCTTTTGAAACTATAATTTTACAAAAGTGGTGCAGGGCTTATGCTATAATAAGAGAGATGTATTCCTACAAAATATATATTATAATCAGAAAATAAAAAATATAAGACTGAGGGAAAACTTAGTTGAGGCAAACTTTTAAGCCTCTACCATAATAATAGTACTCATAATAGTACTGATAGTTCAAAAGACATGTTTACGTCCTAAAAGTAAATATGGGACCTCAAATACACGCACATGTACGCATACGTGCACGCGTGCGTTCTCTCATTCACGCGCACACCAGGTTAGGCTGGTAGGAGGAAGTATGAGCTAGGGCCAAAGCTGCTGATTTGAAGAGAAGGGAAAAAAATTCAGAGATGTGGGAGAATTACCCACCAACCAGTTCAGAGGCAGCTTCTGACTAGACTGAGCCAAGAGAAAGACTGGGAGGCATATGGCACGTGTGCCCTCTCCCTCTGTGGCTTGTAGTTGGGCTAGTGTACTTGGATTCAGCACTCATTCCTTGTTAATGGGAAACATTAGTATGCATAGAAAATTGCATACAAAACCAAAGCAACTTCTATGTTGACTTGACACATTTAAAGGAATTTGTATTCCAGACTGCATGACGCTCATACTCCAGCTGATAACTAAGCCTGCTTCTCATCCTGCTAACTAAAAACCTTAAATATGAAATCTTTTAAATCGTGGTCTAAAAAAACATGTAACATAAAATTGACATCTTAACTGATTTTATATGTACAGTTTGGTACTATTAAGTCTATTCGTATTGTTGCAAAGCATTTCTAGAACTTTTTGCTCTTGCGGAACTGAAACTTTATATTCATTAAACAGCAGTCCCCTTTTCCCTGCCCCCCAGTCCCTGGTTCCCTTCATTTTGCCTTCCGTTTCTATGAATTTGACTGCTTTATATATACTTCATATAAATGGAATCATAATGTATTTGTTTTTTTGTAACTGACTTACTGCACTTAATATAAAGTCCTCAAGGGTCATGCATGTTGTAGAACTTATCAGGATTTTATGAAATATGATATCTTAAATACCTCAAAGTATGTTTTTCACCCCAAATTTATTTGCACAAAACTAGGCTGGGGAAGAGGCTCGCCTCTGACTAGGCCTGCTTTACATTCGTAATGAAATGAATATTCTGGTTGAGTTCATATCCTTATAATGTGTTTTTCTCAGTTTTTCCCTTCAAGTTTATGAGTGAAAACTAACTCTACAAAGTAGATGTTCTATGTTAAAAGACAATAATCAACAAGGGAGTTGTATCAGACATCACAGGACAAAGCATCATCCGTAAGCATTTATTTCTAATAATCTGAGAGTGTTTGAAACTCAGATTGGTGTGATTCCATTCCAGAGAGCTCAGAAATATGCTCAACAAGTCTTGCAAAAAGAATGTCGGCCCAAGTTTGCAAAGAAGTCAATGGCGAAGTTATTCGAGCACAGGTATAGCACGGACTTGCTGCCCTTCATGAAGAAAGCCCCCCAAGTGAATGAAGCTGAGTACCAGTATGATCCTCCTTTTGGATTCCGAAAGTTCTACAGTGAAGTCCAGGCCCTCTTGGAAATACTGCCTGAGCATGACTTTCCTGAACATTTGAAGGAAAAGAGATGTCAGCGTTGTGTGGTTATTGGAAGCGGCGGAATACTCCACGGATTAGAGCTGGGCTATATCCTGAACCAGTTTGATGTTGTGATAAGGTACATTGGTTTTAGAGCCAACCTTTCATTTCTCCTCTGTTGTTAAGTTCACTGCTGTTGGTCATTGTAGCGCCAGGAAGGGTGGGGGTCGCAGGCAGCACTGCATGTACCTGCCCTCAGGGGACCTACTGCATGAGAAGTTGAAACAAAAGCATGAGCTGATCAGATGCCCCACACTGTGGTACTGACCCTGATTAAGCCAAACCTTTTCGGAGGTGATGGAGTTTGGAGGGAGGGTTAGACTCAGATAAGCCAGCAAAGCACTGACTGGGACACAGGAAGCGTGCAGAGGAGTTTGAATGTCACTTAACAGGCAACAGGCAATCATCCTAGATTCTTTTTGGTGTAGCTGGCTAAAAATTATTTTTCTGATTATAAAAGTAAAATATGTTTATTCTTGAAGATTCAAAGAATACAGAAAGATAACAAGAAAGAAAATAACTCATAGCCCAAATAACCAACCCCTCTTAATCTGCTATGTTTTATCTACTTTTGTTCTATATAGACATATTAATAAGTGCATTTATATTCTTAGAAAGTGTTTTGCTTTTCTTAATGTAATATTATGAACATTGTCTCTTCTATTGCTGGATATTTGCAGTGTTTCTGGTTTTTGTTAATCATTGTGGGAATACTTTGCATACCCATATATATATGTATGTATGTATGTATGTATGTATGTATAAATAGACCAGGTTACATCTGGGCTCTGTGCCCTCCTTGGTCCCAGTCATGTCCACATAACTGGTGTGTGTCTGCCTTGCCCTGGTTTCTAGGTTTTCCTTTCTGATTTAGCTTTCTGAAATTCTGGCAAGAACTACTAATATCTGAAGACAATGGGAAATTTCAAGGAAACATCAGTGCCCAGAGAAAACCCAATATACACAATATGTTTGGATTGGCTTAAAATGGAAGGACTAGATGGAATCACTTCACATTCAGACATTAGAGATGGGCATCCCTTGTAATTGAAAGCCGTTGCACTTACGTTCATCAGACACCTGAAAAGGACAGAGCTGGGAGGGGCATCAGGTTGCTGGGAGAGGTGCCCTAAACTCAATCACATACTCACTCCCCGTCCCCATAAAAATATGAAGAACATGGTGCAGGGGTTTTTCGTGATACGCTAAGTTTGTGTTGATAGCTTGCTTTATCGGTTTTCATTTGTTCTTTTTATTTAGGTTAAACAGTGCACCAGTTGAGGGATATTCAGAGCATGTTGGCAATAAAACTACTATAAGGATGACTTATCCAGAGGGTGCACCCCTGTCTGACCTTGAATATTTTTCCAGTGACTTGTTTGTTGCTGTTTTATTTAAGAGTGTTGACTTTAACTGGCTTCAAGCAGTGTTAAAAAATGAAACCCTGGTAAGCACTAGAAATTCAACTATAAAATCTGCTTTATAAAAAAGTGGAGGTGTCTCTAATTGTAATTACAGACTTATGTTTTTCAACAAACACAATGGAATGATACGTTGGTGTTGTCTTTCAAATAACTACTTCCGCTGTTGAAACGACTTGTAACTCCTCCTGGGAATTGCTTTCAGAACTTGAGTCACCTGTGAAAATTAATTAGAATGTTATTACTCACTGAGAATATCCAATTTTGGACAAAAATTGGTATTTATAGGGCTGATAACATAGCTTATTCACCTGACGAGCTCACATGACTTTTGGATATGTCTAGAAATTAGAATTATGTGAGTTAATATAAACTATTCAAAAGAATATACATAAGGTCTCAAAATATTCTCAGAGATTCTGAAAAAAATTTTTATTATCCTCTTTTTGGCGTTAAGTTCACAGCATTCTAGAAGGGAAAATGTGGAGAACAGGACCCTCACTTGCCCATGTTCCTTCACATTTATCTTTATAAAAATTGATCACATTACTTTATAGTCCTATCCACATTGTTGAAATCAATTGAGAGGGCAGCAGTCAAGTGATGTGTGTATATTTATATGCACATGTACAGACTGTCTACAACATTCATAGGACTTTTAAACTATTCACATAGCTTCTTGTGAATGGGAATTTGTATCTCCAAAGTTTGATTTTGTACAGGTTGTCATGGTCTTCTGAATTTTCTATGGAGTAGAAGTTGTTCTCATTGGAAGATGAAGCACATGTGAAGTGACTTAAAAGGACTCACTAGCAGACCCCACAGGAATAAGAAATAAAGTGAGAAAGGCTGTGGGATGAAGGCCTGACTAGTCGGGCACTCAGTGCTGACTACCCTGAATTGGATCTATTCACTTGGTCTTCTCTGAGAGAATCATCACTTGTGATCCTATAAAGCCTTATTAAAATCATTCCCTAAGGAATTTCTTCCCCAAACAAGCAAGAGTTGAATCTGCAGTTCCTCTCCTTGTCCAATGCCAGCTTCATAAAGTGAGTCTCTTAGAGTTGTTTGAGTTGAGGTTCTGGATTGCCTAGATTTGAGTGACGTTACTGTAGAATGCAAGCCTGCATGGGATCATACCCAAGGCTTTGGCCAAACGCATTCTTTTCCTCTGATGATAGGATTACTTTACCCCTAATGATTGTTTGCTTTCTTTCTTTAGCCAATCTGGGTGCGACTCTTCTTTTGGAAGCAGGTGGCAGAGAAAATACCACTGCAGGCAAAACATTTCAGGATTTTGAATCCAGTTATTATCAAAGAGACTGCCTTTGACATCCTCCAGTTCTCAGAACCTCAGCCAAGGTTCTGGGGCAGAGAGAAGGTATTTCTGTTGCTACTGAAAGTAGACTGTTCTTCTCTGTCTTTGAGGGGAGACACCTGTACAGCTATCTCTTAGGCTCAACTGTGTACTCAGAAGCATCTTCCACTGGAGAAACCCAGACACTGATGAGATGTTCCATTTGTGTTTACCTCTCTACACCCTGAGGTCAGGCCCCTTTATTGTGTAGTTAGCTTCCCGCTGTGATTCATGCTTTAGTAAGTCAGCATGTTAATTCTTCTATCACTGAGGTATTATTTAAGGTATTCTTACTCTGGGGCTCCATTTAACCATTTGCAGACCACTAAAAGACACGTTGGTGGTCTGAAAACTTTTTTACATCTTAGCTCTGAGTGCTACTTTGGTGAGAATTGTCATTTGTCATCACTTTCAGTGATGATAAACGAAATCAATCCTCTAAAGCAGTGCTTTTCGGTTGATATCTGGGTCCCACCTCAGACATTCTGATTTAAGTAATCTTTGCTGTGATCTGTACACTGGGATTTTCAGAGTTCCCTGGGTGATTTTATCATGCAGCCTAATATGAGAGTTTTTGTGCTATAGGCTATTAACTACAGCTGACTCTCTACCTGCAATTAGCCTGCGCTGCCACCAGAAGGTAGAGATGCCTTTATTACTATTTCATTGACTGAATAGCTAAACCCATGTCTTTAAAAACTTGTAAAAAGCAGTGGAAGTTGTTCTTAAAGAAAAATGTAATCAAAACCTCTCTATGTAAAGGAGAGCAAGGAAATTTGAAATGCTGGGGCCACTGTTCCTACAGGAGTCTTGCGATGTCAGCAAGGAGCTGAGGCTGGTCAAGGCTGCAATTTGCAAACACTGAGCTAGACTAGGCTTTTAGATGTCTTCAACCAATAGGCAGTTAGCAGGATTTTTTGTTTCCCTATGAATCAAATTCTAACTTATAATATTCTTTATAACAGTTGTATAAATTTTAAAGAAAGAATTCTGTGGTTTTTAGGGAAAACAAACACCTAAATAGACACCTTGAAAATACCTCGTTTTTTTCCTGTAATCACTAATAGCTAAAACCAACTCTGTCCTCAGTCTGCCATTTGAATACCCAGCTCATTGTGCAACCTTTCTCAGAGTTGAAGCTTTTCTTCCAGCAGGCTACCATTTTTTTTTTTCAAGGGCTTTGCCTCTCCCGCCTCTTCATCCAAGGGGAGTCCATGAGGGCCATTTAGCGCCTGCCTATTGCAGGAGCATGTCCAGGACCAGCAGTCCAGTCAGGAGGTGGCTTTTCTCTCTTAGTGAAGGGTGGCCTGCTCTCCTCCCCCTCCCCCCACCCCCCTCCTCAGGATTTGTGAGCAGAATCATTATCTGCATTTCTCTAGCTACTTGTTCCCGCATGAGAACACACAGGGGACCCTAGTATATGAACTTAAAACTTATAACTTACAACCTAACTCTAGCTTCACTTTTAACAAAAGAGTCTAACAAGATTTAAATGAACTTTGGCAAGATTCTTAAACTGAATTATAAAGAGGCTTCACTGTAAATAAATATAGTAAAATATCTTTCTGTATCCTGCCTTAGCTTCATATGCTTATTTCTGTATTTTTTAAATTACTCTGTTTCTTATTAAATCCCATCATTTTTGAAATGCAGACAAATGCTTAATTGTTTATCGGTAGATTTTGTTTTAAAATAAATCTCTAAAACATGGTCAGATTTAATCACATAAAATGTGAGATTGCTAAATGGCAAATGGTAGCAAACAAAATTAGAACACAGATGGGGGAAATAGTATCATATGGATGATAGAGCAGATACTCTCCCAGGTACCAAGAGATCGTATTTAAGTTAGCAAGAAAAAGGTAAGCCAATAAAAAATAGGGAAGGAATAATAATATTTCACCAACAAAAATGGTTAAATAGCTAAAGAATATGTGATAAAGTATTCCACATCATCAATTATCAAATAAAAAGCAAAATAGAACCATAATGACCTATGTGCCGGTTTTCTTAGCAAAGAGTTATAAGTTTGATAATACCCTCATTTGGCAGCAATTAGGTAGAATTATAAATTGGTTCTCTTTTTGGAGGGTAGTTTGGCAATGTATAATAATTTTTTAATATGAATAGCCTTTGACCAGCAATTTTACCACAACATTTTTATTGTAAGGAAATTAGAGAGCTCTGCCAAGATGCGTGTTCTTAGGGGTTCCCATAGCATTAATAGCAAAGAGCTAAAAACAGCCTAAAACTTCATCAGAGGGCATTGTTTCAACATATTATGGTATAGTAGGTGCAATTTTGTGTGACTGTTAAGGTTGAAGAAAAACAAATGGGTATAAAAATGCCTCCAAAATCTATTAAGCAAGAAAACGAAGTTACAGAACATTTACGTGATCCTATTTTTGCTTTAAACTAGTCTTTATATAGATGCATAAGAAAAAGCTTGGAAATACAAACACTGACTCCTCAGAAGGAAAAATCTATAGAAGACTTGCATTCTGTTTTATAATCCCTTTGTTTATGAGTGAGTTTAACATTTGTTTATTTTAATAACTGAAAATATACTTTTCTTTTGGCAAAAAAAAAAAAGCTTAAAAGATGACTTCTGATCTCAGATTGCATTGTCGGGACTTCACCTTGAATATGTCCTCTCAGTGGAGAAGTCTTTTGAATAATTAGGTGTGACTTTCGAGAATATGGTCTAGAGATAACATGCTTTGGGTAGTTTTGATAGTGTCTAAATTTCTCTCCATACGTTTTTACCTCCATGGACAGCTGGTTCACATACTCCTTTCATGATCGTGATTGGGTTGCTGGGCTGTCACAGAAGAAAACAGAACAGTGCCTCTGAGGAAAACTTCTTCTGGATCCATTTCTCTTGGTTTCTATTTCCACACATGGAGAATGCCTGTTGAGCTCCTTTGTAACCCATAAGGTTGACTTTGAGAGGTACTTGTAACACACCCAGGAGCAGGAAGCCATTTTTAAGGAATGTTTAATTCAGAAGATGTCCCATTAGCCCACCTTAATCTGTTTACTCTGAAGGGTTCACTGTTGTCCCAGTTTGCAGAAAAGGGGAGTTGTTTATGGAAGCTAGAAATTCAGCTAAGATGAACTAAGATGTAGGAGGTGAAAACTATATCAAAGAATATAGCACAGTGGCCCTCAGAGCAGGTATAGCCAGCAGAAGGGCTTTCTTATTCCTCTCTGCCCTGTGTGCTTTCTTTACCTGAGACTGGGACAGAGATCCAGAAAGCACTGGTCCAGGTGGGCAGGTGGCAAAATGTCAGACATGAGGAGGGAGTGATGATACAGTCTGTATCTGAAGCAGCTTGTGTGTTTGGAATTCTAGGTCAAAGTCAATAGGATACACTTTGGAGGAACAAATGTGAAAGCCCTTAAATTAGGCCTAAAAATGTACTTGCCCAAATGAGAATGAGCAGAAACTGGCTTCAGCAGCTGTATCTGTGACAATTTCTTGGGAGTGTTATTTGCCAGAAAAGCATAGAAGGCTTTGGCGGGATGTAACTGCAGGTGAAGAGTCTTTGCCAGAAGACTGAGGCAGCTCTGTTTCCTGCAGAAGCCAGGAAGGACTGAGCTCTGGAAACCTTGTCCTGAGGACTGAAGGGCCCCGTGACTACTTATCGAAGAGCAGGCTTTGTAGACACGTGTTGTAAGAAAGGAGGTAGGCTTGTTTGGCCGTGTAGCTGTTTGTAGACAGGACCAGTGGTTTCGAAGTTTCAGCAAGAGCAGTGTTTAGCTTGGGGTGAACACTGCCTGCTGCTGATGTGTCAAGTACCCACACCACAGACCATGTTTTAGAATCTAGATCCCTGACTTGGTTGGGAAGTCAGACTTTAGAATTCTGGGATATACAAAAGTATGTGACATATAAAATTGCCGTCCCCCTCCCCACAGTGTGCCCCACGTACGGGTCAGTCGCCTCCAAAGGACACAGGCCACATACCCCTGGGTTCGAGTCCCGGGTTCAGGGGAAACAACCAGTGTGAACTAGTAAAAATGGAGATAAGATAAAATGTTTCCTCCTCCTCTCTCTTCCTGCATATCTGCCTACTCGCCTTCATTCCTACCTGTACCTTTCCTTTAAAAAAATAAAACCAAGTCGCAGCCCCCAGTGCGACTTTTATGACTGCACAGCATGCACGGCACTTGGAACACGTGACACGTGCCAAGACTTACTTATTTTTCTTTCTCTTTCAGAATGTCCCCACAATTGGTGTCATTGCAGTTGTCTTAGCCACCCACCTGTGTGATGAGGTCAGCGTGGCTGGCTTTGGATATGACCTCAACCAACCCAAAACACCTCTGCACTACTTTGACAATCTCTGCATGGCTGCCATGAACTGGCAGACTATGCACAATGTGACGAGGGAGACAAGGCTCCTCCTGAGGCTGGTCAAAGAGGGTGTGGTGAAGGACCTCAGCGGGGGCATCCATTGTGAATTCTGAACATTACACCTCACTCCAAAAGGCATCTCGGACTCTGAGGGCTGTTTTTCACAGCCTTCTGGATGTATTTCATCCTGCAAATACTTTGAAGTGCAGCTGGTATGTTTAACGGTTAATTTAAAAAACAAAGAATTGTTAAACTCTTCCCAATTTTTTCCCCTATTTATTGAGGGTCAGTGATTTTGCACAAAATTTTGTAAGCGAATCTTGAGAACTGAATTGGAAAGGCTTTCCAAAAAGAAGTGTATATAGTGATGTGTTATTGTTTTTCAGGAAGTTAATTTGTAAGAACTCTTATCTGATAACCCTGAATGCCTGATTCTGATTCTCTGTCACTCTTTGGTGACACTGGTTCTGGTTCTGTCACACTGCCGTGTAAGGCCTGGATCCTTCAGAGCAGTGCACAGTCCCTCTCTGATGGACTGTCTGCCTCTGCTAGCAGCTTGCAAGGAATAGCCAGGGGAGCTAAAGGCCCCTTGTTGGGGACAGACACAGAGACATTTTTCTGTGCCTTCCAAGTCCCGTGAAGCTACTCTGGGCTGCAGAAGCCACTGTCTTCCCTGCAATGATGACAGCTCTTGCATTTCTTGACAGCCTCTCTGCTGCCCTTTCAGAGCACGCACATGTTAGTCTAAAGTGTTCCACTGTCTGTAGAGGCAGCTTATAAAAGTGAGGACGAAGCCTCTTGTGTGTTACCCAGAGCCAGAGAGGAATAAACCCTTTCCAAGAACAGTGAATGTTTTCTGAAACACTGAAATGAAATAAATTCCTCCCAGTGTTATAAACTGCCTATTTTAAAAAAGTTTTTGAATGTCTGCCTGGCAGTGTGTACTAGGCAATGTACGGCTCATTAAAGCATCTGCAACAACAAAAGGATAAAAGTTTCAGAGGCACTCTCGTGGCCTAGGTAATATGTTTGGTTTTTGTTTGTTTGCTTAAAGAAAATTAGTCTGTAAGTCTACCTAAAATGTCCTTAGATCCCCCCAGTAGGAGGAGACCTGATTGTGGATACTGAGAAAGAGGGGCACCCTCTCCAGCAAGGGGTTTCATCCCACACAGCCATGAACTCTCTGGAAAAGGCTGGGAGTTGACCTCCTCCCAGAGAACAGGCTCATTCTAGCTCCTGTCTTCTAATTGCTTCAGCCTTTGCTGTCAGATCTACCATTAACCTCTCCCTCCCTACCGCACCTCTCATCTCCCTCTCCATGACCCCCTCTCCCTCAACTCTCTGGCCTCTGAGCTGCAGCAGAAATGTGGCTCTGCCTCCCAGCCCAGTCTGGTGTGTGGCAGCAGCCATCAGCCACTTTCTAAGCAGGCGAGTTCGGAGCACTCAGAGTCTCTTGTATTCCTGGGGTCAAGCTCAAAGAAGGCCAGCCGAGCAAAATAGTATTTCTCTAAGTTTGTGTCTAAAATTTTCCTATGGATTTTGCTTTTTACCCCATAAGATACTGGTTTAAGAGAAAATGCTTTAAAGCTGTCACCAGTTAAATGAGTTATTTTTGAAATTTGAGACTTGGGAAGATGGTCCCTCTCTGTCTTACGATCCGGACATAACACGTGCCTCCAGTTGTCGTCCCTCAGGAGCCTCTCAAAGAAGCCTGCATTTTTTTTTTTTTTTAAAGAAAAACTAGGGTCTGACACTCAAGACACCTGACTTGATGTTATGAGCATCCTCTCCTGGGTACCTGTGGACTCATGTCCCCTTCTGAGAAGGCTGCTGGGAAGTATGTGACTCAGTGCCCAGCTGCAGCAAATGTCAGCCTGGCCCCAACTTTTATTTTATTTTTTTTGTTCCCCCATACCTAGTCAGGAACTTAGTTCCTTGGGCTTTACATGGTCTGAACCAGAGCACCCTCAGCTGGCAGCGCCACCAGGCTGTGGTCTCAACTGTAACTTACTATCAGGCAGTAAGTGCCATAAATGAATAAAAGGCCCCTGGAGACCTTTTATGGATTTACCCACCAGCTGGAGTTGACCAGAGACCATCTTTAAGAAGTTTTAGCACTCTGACAGTTATTTATTGGAAATTTCTTTGCTTTATAGTTGCTTCAAAAAAAAAAGAGAGGAAGTAGTTAGGAATTAAGACAAATAGGTAGGCAGAAAGGAAGAAAGTGGAGAGAGAAGCATTTTTTGTTTATCTGTTCATTCTGGTTGTCCTCCTCTCCGAACCCCCATGCCCACCCCCGAGTTGTGAACTCAGGTCCTTGGGCTTTACATGGACTGTGCCAGAGCCACAGACTTAACCCATGAGCCACCAGGGCACACCCAGAGTTGTTTTTCTACTCCATTCCAGTCGTGCCTGCTTTTCTGGGAACAGACTTTTTTAAGTGTAGCAGGGTATTAGAAGATCGATTTCCAGTGACTGAAGTCTCCCTATCTCTCTTTCAACCTTGCATCATTTTACAGGCACATCTGTACAGCCCTCCTATGTGGATTTAATCATTGGTTTCGCGGCGACTTAGGACAATGTACCCATGTTCTGCATTTTAACATACTTCTCTCTGGAACTTTGAGCTGCAGGAAATTTCAGTGAGTTTTCATTTTTCCTACAGAGAACATCTTTCCAGAGACTTAAGTTGACATTAGAAAAATGCTCTGGGGACTGGAATGAGTATCTTGTATTTTAAGACAAAGCTAAGTCACTGTCTTCTGAACATTTATAATCTAGAGGTGACTTTGTCTTTTTCATTGCTCCTTTTGCATCCCTCTGGTTTTCAGATTTCCTAAGAATGTATTAACAAGGCAAGGGTCCTATCATTTGTTGGATACATTAGTTCAAATAAGTTGTTAAACCATCTTATTGACTATAATGCGCCTGTTGGTCATCAACATCGGTCATAACTGTGTGCTGGGCATGGAGTTAGTTAGAAAACAGTGGCTCTACCCTAGTCACCCCAGATTAGTAAAGATTTTAAGAACTGAGGATCACTTTGTCTTAATGTTCCATTCTAACCTCGGGACTTTGGGAATTGATATCAAAGGGATTGTTGAATTTGCTTCATTAGTGTCTCAAGAGAACCTTTGAGACCAGTAATTTAGCAGAATTCCCTGAGAATGAAGTATGCTTTCAGTGTGCTTGGACAGTGAGCCAGAACACTCTGACACTCAGGCCTTCCGCTCATTCACATATGCTAACAAATGCTTCCCTCAAACAAAGGGCCCTGTGTTTGCTGCCTATAGGATCAATGCCCTCTTCCCAACCACTGGTCCCCCACAAAAGCTTGCTGAGATGACCACACACTCAGCTCTCAGACTAGAGTACAAATAACAAAAGGAGGCAGATCCCAGTGCATAGAGTGCACCCCAAAATGACTCTCCTTCCCTGGAGGCGGAGACACTCTGACCCAACTTCGTCTGTCTTTATTCTCTGCCTTCCTACTTCCCAAGGTCATGTTAGACAGCATGGATGTGTATTCTCACAAGATATTTGTATTTACTTACAATCAGTACTCAGTGTATTAAGACTGAAATAAATTGTGAAGGAAAACACACACACACACACACACACACACACACACACATTTTGTTGACTAGATATTAAGTCTCCCAAAAGGAAATAGCAGGCTTAGTAGTCTAACTTTCATTATCAGAATGATTAGGTTTGACTAATTCCCAATGTTAAATGTAAACCCATTTAGCAGAGAAGGAAAGCCTGCATTTTAGCTGGCTATGGTGCAGCAAGAATAAATAACATGCTAGGAAATTTAGTTTTCACCTTTTCAAAAGGAGATCTTTCCAATGAATTGTGTCAACAAAACATGGAAGGCAGTTTTATAAATTTCCTGTCTGGAGGAAGTGAAATGTCCTTCTGCCCTTCAGGCCACTTTCCAAGAGTAGGCAGATGCAGCTGTTACAGCCTTTGTGGAGTTGGAAATGTAACAGTGAATTTTCAGAAAAAGTACACATTAAAGAAACTGACTATTCAGTAGACACCCTATAGCAGCAATACTTACAACCGATCGTACATTAAGAACTGGTAACCTCTGAAAGAGTAATGAGCTTAAGCTCTATCCTCTGCAAACTGGCTATTTTTCTTTTTTTTTTTTTTTTCCTGACCAAAGCACATCAGTTCCAAGAAAAATTGGTATTAAAGATGATGCCTATGTCATTTTAGATCATTTTTTATGTCTTCAGTCTTTTTGAAGTCTGTCTGTGAATAGATGTGACCTCCTTTGTGTAACAAACTTGTATTAAGTAACCCTGCAGCTGTCCCGCCCCCAGGGAAATCCAAGACCTCTGTTTATGCCCACTAATGCAACTCTGCTGTAGGAAATGAAAGGGAAATATTTTTGAAGTATTGGTCCCATGAGCCAGCAGCCCAAAATCACCGTGTCCACAGGCACAGCACGGAAGGATGCTTCTCTACCATCTGCTTTGTGGGACTCCCAGTGCTGCCAACTCTCTGGTCCAGGGGAGGGTCTATTGGCTTCAACTCTGGGGGAGTTCTGACCAGGCCCAAGCAGAGGTTATGCTGAGATCTGCCGCTCCAGAGGCACCTCTGCCTTTTCCAAAACCTGGAACTGAAATCCAGTGGAGTGGTTGTTCATTTTCAAGCACACTGAAATATACCAGGTCCTAGAATATGGAACCGAGACTAGCAGGGGAAGGCCTATCTACAGGACACAATTCTGCAGCTCTGGCTAATCATTGTCACAGACCACTCTGTCCTGAACACGATTTGTTCAAATTCTGCAAACAGCTGATGCTCACCACAATTCCACACACTCTGGACTGTAGCCAAAGATATTGCCCTGTGGCACTTGGCACTAGGTCCTCTCCTGTTCTGCCAGCTGGTCACTCTTTGTCCCAAAGGCCTTCAGAGAGCCACAGCGGGACCCCGGCAGACAGGCTGAAACAAAATGGACCCTATCCTACCACTCTGGAATTCCATGGGGTAAAGATGGTAAAGTCTAAAGGTGAAGAGACACAAGATGTAAACATGACATGATGGGGCTTAGAGCAAACCTGAGACCTAAGGGGGAGGGGCTAGAGGGGACAAGGGGAGCAAGAGAGGGAAATTCTGGGGAGAGCAGATTTGCTAAGGTGCTGGGGTAAAACAGTGTCACATGCTCTATTAGATCAAACCCAAAAGACAAGTGTCAGGTCAGGGTGTTGGCTTCTAGGATGAAGCCCTGGAGGTCAGTCTAAGACGAAACTTCAGGGGTAACGGGCATTTTGGAGCCACTAGAGGGTTTCAATGGAGGATATACTTAACCCAACTTACACTGAAAAATATCACCGTGGCCATGGGTAGAAGGGGCAATGGGATTGGGTGTGGGGAAAAGCAGAGAAAAGAAGGGAAAACCAAAGAAGGTGATTTCCCTGTGGGCAAGACTGATAAGTGGGTGTGATGGAGGTCTGGGCCTGGTGGGGGCTTCTGTCAGGCACTTTTCTAGATCCATCTGCTGGAGGTGACTGGAGAGATCCTGGGACAAAAGCCAGGAAGCCAGGAGATAGCCCTACCTTTGCCAGGACACTCCTCTATGCTTCGGAGCAAGTCACTGCCCCTTAATGGGCTTCTCATCTGTTAAACAGAGCATTGGCAAGGCCCCAGGACATGTTAACTCCTCTTGAATAAAGAATAAATGACCACTTCAAAAAGAAGTGGCCATTAAAATGGGCCACAGTGCCACCTAGTGTCCTTGAGGTGTTTGCACAGCTCTCAGAGCACTGCACTATCAAGCACCCCGTGCAGCGGGTTGGACCCATCTATTTGCTGGCAGGTACACTCTCCACTGTTGCGGCAGCTCTCTGCTTTCTGCACTATCTCTGACCACTTCTCCTTGGGCTCCCCCGCTTCCTCTGCCCTCATCTCTGCCTTTGACCCTCTTCTCCCCTCCTCACTGTAACCTCTTCCATTACTATCGTCCTCCCCCATTTTGGGTGGGAGACCCACTTCGACACTATTTTTAGTCCCACAGCCCCTCTGAAGTGAGCCTCCGCATCAGGTCTCCAGAGCCCCAGCCCAGTACGCCCATCTCCTTCAGGACACTGCCTCCTCCCTGGCCCCCGAGACCTCAGACTCCAAAGGAGAGTGTGCTGTGCCTCCTACCCGAGCTCTTGCACCGAAAGGCTCACCGTCCGATAGACACCGTGACACTTGCAGGACTCTCAGTCCTGTCCACGTGCTGGCAGGCCAGCTGGATTCTCCCTCTGCAACCTCTCTTCCATCCAAAGCTGTCACTTGAATGGACAGTTCAGAAAAGTGAGGCCCCAGGAGGCCACGGAGCTCCTTTACAGCCTGCATCACCCAGCTCTCCCTCCTGCCACGCTTCCTTCTCTGCTGGTCCTCAGCAGCCGTCTCAACTCCCAGGCCTGCCACCTGGAAGAGCCCCAGCTGTGTTTCTTCACTATGGTGCAAATCATGTGCACCCTCTGGAGTTACATTTACACAGACCTACTCCCAGAAGAGCAAAAATGAGAAAATTTAAATTACCCATGTTCCCATCCAGAGATACCCACTATTGAAAATATAAGACATAGTCTCTGAGGATGTTTTTTCCTCATGTGCATATGTGCATACACACAATTAGATAAAACGATTATAGATAGATTAGGTTTTATAAATGGAATCATGTGGGCCATGCATCTCAGTAATAGGAATCCCTACCTTTCATGTGTGTTAATCCATAGATTCTGTGGAGTGTTTTTCTCCCTAATAATTTTATGAGAACTCTTTATATGTTAAAAAATATATATTATTCGGTTCCACTTCAAGACAAAAGTGAGTTTCATCAGCGTTGCTTGTTTCACTGGGGAGGGACAGTGGCGCTCAAGGCCAGAGAGTCTGATGCGTCCCCAAGACATGAGCCACATTTCTGCTTCCCCTGTTCCCTGGCTCCTGAAGTTTCCTCTGCTACCAGACTAAACCCAGCAGCAGCCTTGGCTGGGCCCTAGAAGCTGGGTCAGTTCCTCAGCAGATGCCTCTAGCCATGGAATGCCCTTCTCTACATGTCTGAGAGCGGGGCGCAGGGAAGATGGGCAGGGAGGGAAGACAGAAGAAACCAGGAGGCAGAAATGGAGAGCCACACGCAGGGCTGCTGAACAGCCCTGCCTGCTGCGGAGTCACTAGCAGAGGCAGATTTGCCTGAAATCAGTGAAGCTTAAGCTCTATGTCTCTCACTTGTACTGACTCTCAATTCCATCGTAGTCTGAATCAATATTTTAGAAGGTTTTTACTCATTTAAATGTGTTAAGATGTGTTAAGGTCTGGGCACATGTTTTCGCCCAGAATGTACTGTGTCTTGGTACCTTAGTCTGCTCCGGCTGCTCTCACAAAATACCAGAGATAGAGTGTCTTAAACAAGAGAAATCTATTTTCTCACAGTCCTGGAGACGGAGCGGGGGGCCCAAAATCCAAGTGCCAGCAGCTGTGGTGTCTGGTAGGGTTTCCCCGGGGCCTGCAGCGGTCCACTGGCCTCGCTGATGTATGTGCACGTCTCTTCTGAGGAGGACACTGTATGTCGACCAGGACCCCACTACTAACAACCTCAGTTAACTTTAATTACTTCTGTGGAGGCCCCCTCTCCAAATACAGCCAGACTGTGGGGTTAGGGCTTCAACGCATGAGTGGGGAAAGGGTACACGCACTTGGCGAGTGTCTGTGTGAGCTCCAGTTGAGTGCACGCCCTGCTCTCATCGGGAGGAAGTCGCCTATGAATGTCAATTTGATGCAGGTAGTTGATGTTACTGTTCAGTTCAACTGTGTAATTACTGATTGTCTGCCTCCTGGGTCTGTCAGTTTGTTCAGCTTTTCCCTGGCGCAAAAGCATTCAAGCTTTTGATGCGACAGAGCTGAAACAGGACACCCTGTATGCTTTTTTGAGTCAGAAAGAGAGGAGACAGCCACCCCATCTCTCCCCACGGCCTTGGGAATATCTGTAGATGCCATGGATGCTGGAGAAGAAGAGCGTCACCTTTGAAGTGCGGAAAATAAAGATAAGATGGAAATAAGGACAGAGAAGAAGGAGGAAGCTTCTGAGGAGTCCTGAGTCTGTGGTCTCAGTAACAGGGAGAGAAGGGAGTCTGCTCTTCCCACAGGTTTCCAGAAAGAGGATTTATAAAATCGGAGAGACCCCGGAGCATAAACATGAGGGGGACCTGGGCGCCTTTTCTTCTTTGTGCAGGTTGGATGTTAGCCAGTCAGAAATTCCAGGGCATTTCCATGATTTAGAGGATCAGGCAGACAGATGATTCAGTGTTGAATCTGTGCCTACCAGCCATAAAAAACCTCTACCAGGCACTGTGCCAGGCAATTTGTTGACATTATTTCTAATCCTTAAGCTTGCAAAGATACCTGATATTATCAGTTCACAAGTGGGGAAACTGAAGTCCCCGGTAGAAAATCACTTACTCCAGTCACACTGCAGATGAATCTTAGAGGCCACAATTCATGTTACAGGTGAGGCAACAGAAGTTTGGTGAGGTGACCTCACTTACAGAAAAGCACACCAGTGGTAAACTGTGGCACGAGGATGTGAATCAGGGCTGTTCCTTCCTGTCATGCAACCTGCCACTGACACTTTTCCTGAGATTGCAGCCCTGAGTCTCTTCCCCGCCAGGGGCTCAGGGAGGACTTGGTGAGGAAGCTGGCCCTGCAGAAACTGGAAAGCCACAGGAAGGGTTCTCCCAGTCAGAGGCCTTGATCCAGTAGCAAGAACGCAGACAACTGGAGAGATCCTATTACGTCTTGTTTTTTTAAAATTTGATATTTGTTATCTCTTTTGTTCACAAGGCTAACATTCACTTTTGAATATTGACTTTGTATCTCAATCTATTGAGGTCCTATTACTTCTAGAGAGATCCCGGTGTCCCCAGCCAGGAGCCTGGGAGACCCAGGCTAGCATTTGCTGGCAGCAGTCAGTCTTTAAGAATCCTGACCTCTGATGGTAGATTGAATGTTATATAATTTCTTACCATGGCGATAACATAAAAAAAGGATCTTGAACCTCATTGCAGCTTTGTTGAGACAACAAAAAATTAAAAAGGAAATTACCTAATAGTCCAACAATAATAAACATCCAATGTTTCTTGCTAAATGCCAGTCAATGTTTTGAACACTTCATGTGTGCTCTCTCATTTAATTTTCACAACATCCTAATGATTATGTTGGAGGAACAGAGAACCCGCACATAAAGAGGACCTACATGTACGGGTTTATATAAATCTGTAAAGTTACCCCAATAAATATTAACATAGATTTAAAAATATCCTCATGAGGTAGGGACTATGACTTTCTCCATTTTACAAATGTGTCATCTAAAGCACTGTTAGGTTATACAGTTGTCTCAAGGTCACACGTCTAGTACATGATGTAACTGGGATTTGCAGTCTCATTCCAGAAGCTGCTTCCTAACATTGTTTCAGCGAGTTGGTTATAATTTACACCTTATTTGTATTTATTTATTTATTTATTATTTGAGGAAGGAAGCAGGCAGGAATGAAGTCAAGTAGGCAAGCAGATAGGCAGAGAGAGAGGAGGAAAAAGCGTTTTTTATGTATTTATTTAGTTGTTCATTTTGGTTGTTCCTGGCCCCAACCCACACCAGTCATGAACCTGGGTTCTTGGGCTTTATGTGGACCACACTGGAGCCACAGACTTAATGTCTGAGCCACTATGGCATGATACACTTTAATATTTAATAAAAACTTTCTCCACTTGGGACGGTTTAAATTTATGACTTATATCAAGTGGAGGAAATCCACGTTACAGAATAGTGTACATAGGATTTTCTTAAATTTTGGTGGAAGGTGTAGTTGTTCAAAAGCACAATCTTAATAGCGAACTTGGTCAGATGTAGTAGAGACACGCCTACGATCTACAACAGAGTAATTTCACTCCGGGTGTATATTTTTATTGCAGAGGAACCTCTCAAGGTCCAAAAGGACACATGTAGAGAAATCTTATCACTGCATGTTGGGTGTCCACCCTGAGGCTGGGGATGGGTACAGTGTGGTCGATGTGCCCTGTGACACACTACACAGCATCAGAAGTGACAGACCTGGTGTAGCTGCCACAAGATGGATTCATCTTCAAATCAAAGAGCTGAACACAGAGAGCAAATGGGAGAAAGAGATCTGCTCCAATTAGAGTCTAATCAGCAAAATGGAAACCACCGTGACATTTTAAAGAGAGGGAATTTAATACAGAGCATTTGTGATAAAGGGTTGGAACTGCTGTAGGAAGAAGGTAGAAATTAAGGCCACCTATAGAGCCATACCTGCAGGAAGCAAAAAGGAAACAGTGTTTCAGGAGCCTGCACTCACCAGCTGCCACGCTGCTGCCATTGCTCCTGGAAGAGTTGCCACCACATGTCCCAGCTGGAGAAAAGGTTCCCCCAGTCTCCTCTTTCCAATCTCCCACCCCTGCTTCTCAACAGAACCTTCCAGATAGAAAAACAGCACAGTCTAGGAATACAGTTTTCAGGGAGGTATAGATGGGTGAGTGAGAGACAACAGACATGACCCAGCACCCTCTGGGTCCTCAGCATCTATAGAACCCGTATTTGAACTTCCAAGTGACAATAACTCAATAATGACACATCCATATGTCTGCCTAGCATAAAGCAGACATTGCGCATGCAGCTCACCCGCTCCACGAAGCATCAGACACAGAGCTCCACAGTCGCTGTCTCCATCTCTGGGCAAGGTTCACTCCTCTTGTAGTGCTGTCACCAGTCCCATCTGAATTTTTTGTTACCTGGAATTTACATTGTAACGTTACACACCACCAGTATGTCGTACCTAAAATTAGGGGAAGACAGTGAGGAAACAAGATTAACGTAGACACCAAGAAAGAAAATGTGCATTAGCTCCTGTATTTCACACCTGTCACTGGTCACTGGGCCTTGGCTGCCATCAGCATTCTTGTGTTTGTAGCATACACTAAGCGACAGCTCCATAAATGGTACTTTGGGTTCATATCCAGGCACTCAGAAATCCTTTTTCCATTTCTGTTGGAAAAGAAAAGTGGCTGGGCAGGTAGGGGTGCTGACAAGACCTGATGTTATTTAGGAAAGGGTGAGCCATTCTCCGGGAAGCTCAGTGTAGACCCTTGAAACCCAGGCCCCCTCAATCATGTAACACAGTTATTACCAGTGTGGCCTCTGGACTCTAAGAGCTGAGTCAAGTTCAACTGTACCACTTCCTAGAACTGCGGTCTTGAGCAAATTCCTGACCTCCCATGCCTATCATCTGCAATAGAAGATGAAACGAGATAATCAGTGTAAAGCACTCCATAAGCATTCGCTATTGATATTAATAGCTGTCTCTATGAATTGTTTCTTTATGTCTGAGGGAATCTCAGAAAGGGCCGCCTGCAGTTACTTTGGTTTTAAATCAATGTTCCTTTAAAGAAAACAGAAATAACCTAGTTATCCCTCAGTTGTTGTGTTCATTTTACAAATCTTATTATCCTGTTTATAAATACAAGATAAGAACAGTAACCTTCAATTTTCTTAGATTAATGATCTAGTGACTCAACCGAAAGACCCTAAGCTCCCTTTAAAAGTCATTTGCAAACTTGAGTTCCCATAAACACTTTGAACTGCACTTATAAATTGAACAGATTACATTTCCTTGTAAGCATGTCAGTTGCCTAACAAAGCAAATTTATAACTCCAATAAGCAAAGTATCTCCAAGTAATGAATTCTTAAAAGCCTACGAAATAAAATGGATTAAGCACCCATTTTCTTTAAAAATCTCATTAATATTCACAAAAATGAAGTCCAATTTTCCTTCTCTCTTCCAACTTAAAATTACAAGCCACAGTTCTGTTGCATATTTGAAACTGGAAGTATCAAGCTATCTGGTAGTCGTCAGTGCATTAGATTCTCTGAACTATTACCGTATTTTGATGATACACAAATTACTCCTAAACTTCACATGAGAGTTCAGTCTTAATGGCTAAATTTGTTTTACTACTTTCATGTTTAACCTAAACATTCCCAGGGTGGAAAAAGAAACTTAAAAAAAACAGATGCGCCATCTGCAGTAGGCAGAGGCCACCACCCTCAGAAACAGGTGACACTAGGCTGGTGGTTTATGGTCAAGATTCGGATATTTTTGGTGAGCGCTCCCTGACTGAGGACAGTGAATCCAGGAACGGTAGGGTCCAGATGGCTATGCTGGATTTACCGGACCCTTTAAACACTTTTGATGACAAAGGGGGGCCCCAGGTCCATTCCTTTCAGAGACTGGCTTTGTAATCTAGGCTCTTTGGACATTTAGCCCCTTACCCAATTTTCTGTAAACTCTTTTAAAACTTTTATTGGTTTAATTGAAGAGTTGGTATGGTCTGTGCCCCGTGACCAATCCCTTTCCCCAGGTTTTGTCAACTGGAGCCTACCAACTTATGCACTAAGCCACATCTTACTGATTTCACTGCAGCACGAAGGTCACTCCAAGGGCATAGCATTTCACCACAGTCACATTTTGCTGCCCAGCACAGAATTTAGGGGGCAGGCACTTTTCTGAGGTAATCATTTGCAATTTGTTCTTGATATATTTTCCTCTCTCTATTCAACCTATCATTTCTGCTTGTATTTTCAGGATTTTGAACAATTTAAGGGGATTAGGTTGGGCGTTGGAAAAAGGAGAAAAATGTGGTTGGGGAGAGAGAGGACAGGGCCTCAGGACTGGGCTTTGTGAGGCCTCGTGGTCCTCTGACAGTGGACCTGACATGCTCCAAGTCTCCCCGCAAGACTCCCCCCATTTTCTGGCGTCATTAGTTTACGTGGGTCTAGGGAAAAGGGCCCCACTCGCACTTCCAGAAGCAAGTGAAAAAATTTTTCTGCAACTCTGCCAGAGGCGGAGTCAGGTCTAATTTGATTTTAATAAAATGAAGAGTGCTGTTTTTAGCATCCCTGAGTTCTGTTATACTCACATAAAGTGATTCTGCTAAGATGCATCAATAGCTATGGAACAAGCAACTCACTTCACTTCCCTCACCCTCAGTTTTCTCATTTGTAAAATGGGAATGACTTCCCACCTACCAGAGCTGCTCCCAGGCAGAGCCCCCGCCACCAGTCTGAGTTCAGGGCTGTGGAGGCACAGCCAGCAGGGGGTGTTAGGGTCCCCCTGACCCAGTATCGACGAGCAGCCCGAGTCCTCCCGGTTTGACCAGCAGAGGGCGCTGCCGTGCCACTCGGACCGTCCTGCCTCAGCCAGCAGAATGGGCGGCTGGAGGAGGGCTCCAGCTCTCAGGGATTTAAGGAGCAGGATGCGGTGTCCTCCAGCATCCAGAATCCTTTCAGTGGAACAGCTCAGATGCCGTGCCCTCCGTTCTCCCCAACCTGCAGGCATACGATGACTTTTCTCCAGGTTCTCTGCCCCCTCAAGGCTCTCACTCATAGATCCTTAGCCCCCTGCCCCTAGCACTGTACTCTGTTTGGAGACCCCCAGGGTGGTTCACATGTGGGCATAAACCAGTGTGACCCCACAGGACACCACTGAAGATCTGCCAGGCGTCTGGGGTATCCTACATGGCAGCCTCAACTATACATCGACTTGCTCTTCCACAAGTCAAAGCTGAGAAATGATGACAACTCCCCGCCTCTCTGAGATGGAGGACTCTGGCTATGCGGTGTCCAGAGCAGGAGAACTGGCCTCTCCGTCCAGTCTGATTCTTCCCTTCTCAGAGTGAAGGGTTGCAGTGCCATCCCTTCCAGACCACCTGGAGAGTCCAGGTCACCCCAGTTGTGCAGCTTCCACTCACGCTGACACCTCAGATCCCAGCGTACCGGGCCCTCTCATACGTCTCATGTTGACACTATCACCCCCATCAGGAAACTGAGGCTTAGGAGCGATTAAGACCTTGCCAAGGTCTCAGGGAGCTGTAAACTGAAATCCAGCTCTCTGGACTTCAACCGTTAGGGTATTTTCACAACACTATTGAACCAAGTGGCTTGAAGTCGGGTGGGAATCAGAGTGGAGGCCTGGAAATTCACTACCAGAGTCCAAACTGACACAAACTCAAGCTGAGACTGGTATCATGTAGCACATAGGCAGGCCTGGGGGACAGCTGCCCCGTGCAGTCTGCCCAGCCAGGGATGCAAAATCCTAGCTGTCTGCCCTTACCTGAGACTGAGCCAGGTGCCTGGGAGGTACTGAAGACCGGACCATTAAGGGGAGGGAGAGGCAGGGGGACCAGGAAAGCCAAGCCATACTCTCATTGTCCCAACTGGTAGCTTTGTGAGGAACATGGGGCTGATATCACCTATCACCTTGTTCCTCATCTCCTTAAAGCAAGTTGGCATAGGTCCTCTTCTGCTTCCCCCACACAGGTCACCAGTGTGATGTCACAATCACCCCAGATTTTCTGTCAGTGAAAATTCATTTCCTCCGAGTGGTAACTACTATGAACAAGAGACTAGGCCAGACACTCACAGGGAGTTTGATGAGGGGCCAGAACGAGGACGAAAAACACATCCACACATAATGTGGGGAGCCCAGGTCAAGCAGTGGGGAGACCTGAAAGTGCATGGGGAGAGTTGGGGCAGCTCAGAGATGGGAAGTCTTCCTGGAGGGAGTGCTGGGCGGGCCTAATGCATAGCTAGTCCCTATCTGTGCAGACACACATCTGTGCTAGTCTTGTGCGGGGGTGGGGGGGGGGTGCTGGGCCAAGGCCAAGGTAAGAGGCGGAGCACAGGTTCAGACCCAGGGAGACCTGTCTATGGTGGCAGGTGCTTTTGCACACTTGGCAAGAATGAAAACTGGCAGGTGGGCGGGCCCAGGTGTGGGGGGCTTCCTGGTAGGGTGAGGAAACCATGGGCATATGCAACTAACCAGCAGTTCAGAGCTGCAGCAGAGCCCGTGGATTCCAGAGGGAACTGACCACCTGGCTTCAAATTCCTGCCCAGTCAAGCACTAGAGGTATGACCTCGCGTAAGGCGTTCAATTCCTTGGTGGTGTAGTTTCTCATCCGCAAAATGTGATTAAAGTATTAGCTTCGCGGGGCTGCCGTGGGGAGTAAACAAATTAACCTGTGTACACCACTTAGCATATGCCTGTCTCATAATGGTGATGCTACCATTACCCCACGTAAATAATAACGGCTGCTGTTTTGTGAGCGCTTTTGAGATGTCAGACTCTGAGCTGTTTCCCCATCTACAGCCTCTCTTTAAACTTCACAGGAAACCTCAGAGTAGTTACGCATGATAGAGCCCACTTTGCAGATGAGGAAAGGTGTGCCCAGGCCCACAGTCACAGAGCTGAAAATTGGAGAGTGGGGTCCCCCTCCCCGCTCCCCCAGGCCTGCCTGACGCCCCCAGCTGCCTCTCTCTGCTGGGCCACGAAGAGCACCTGGTTTAGGTTCACCGGGATTCTGATCCCTGCTCTGGGTGGGACGGAGGGGTGAGCGAAAAGTTCATCTCCCCACCCCGCTCCTCTGCAGACCCCGAGTCTCGGTTTTAAGCGACACGCCCCTGGCGCTTGTTAAAAGCAGAGCAGGGGGAAGGAGTGGAACCCTTAAACAGCACAAACGCGACCTGCTGCCCGATTCTCCCGGAGCCGGGCGCGCACAGACAGAAGTTGTGTACACAGGATTTTAGTATTTCCTCTCCGGCTCCAGCCCCAATTTGAGGGCCTGTAAAAGCTTGAATGGCGTCCAGTGCGGCGTGGTTTGCCTAAGCCCGGCGGCCGCCGCAGAGTCAAAGCAGCCCACACAGGGCTGGGGGCGCCTGCGGGGGGCGCCTGGAGGACTGGGGACGCCACACCCTCTTCCAGGGCAAGCCACCAGCGCCTCCCAGCCTGGGCTGGCAGCCGTGCGAGCAGCCCGGTGCGCTAATGGGAGTGGAGCGGGGTTCGAGGGGGTGTGCAGCGACTGCCTGGCCCTGTCTGCCCCTGTGCCTGGAGGAGGGAAGCAGGAGCTGGAAGCTTCTGGACTTCCCTGGGGCTGGGGTGGGGCGCTGGGTGGGGCCCTGAGTGTGGTGGTGAGGCTGCTGGTCAAGGCGGTCAAAACGTCTTAGATTCTAGATTCCAAGTACCCCTGGGAGGGCAGCTTCCCTAGTCGAGTTTTTTAAACTAGTCCCAGAACTCAGCCCTTTCGGAAATCACCCAGTCTCGGTTCGCTGACTAGCTGTGTGAGTATACCCCACTCATCTCCCCTCTCTGGGCTTCAGTTCTCCCATCTGTCAAAAGGGATGCTGGAGTTCCGTGTCAGGCCCCTGCCAGCTGCAGGGCTGGCATCTGGGAGTCTGAGGACGCTGGCAGCAGCCTGGGCTGCAGGCAAGCTGCTCCCTGCCGGACAGGCGCCTGCACTGTCCAGTGGGGGCTGTGACCCCCACAACCAGTCTGTTGGGGCAGAAGCTGTTCAGGGCCCAGCAAATGGAGGTGAGGCTAGATGAGTGACCCAGTGTGAGTGTGAAGGCGACCAGAGCTCTGGGCATTCAACGGATGGGCGGCGAGCCGTCCAGGGGTCACCCATACCCTGAGCACAGCAGCCTCTGTGGACACAGGTCACTGAGACTTTCACACATTTTTTATACGAGCTGCCTTCAGCCTTCGCTCCACCATTTCTGCTCCTCAACCACCAAATCCCAAAGCTCAGTGCTGAAGGTTTGTGCTGTCCTGAGCATGTGGAATGTTTGGGGCTAAATTTGACCTGAACGGAGCTCATCTGGTGACTTGAACTGATACATGACAATTATAGTCTGTTTCTCTTATTCACTGGGTTATTCACGCATTGTAATAAGCAATAATTATATTAATGTGCTTGCCTATAGGGGACAATCCCTAACTCCTGTGTGTGTGTGGGGTGTGTGTGTGTGCGCGTGTGTGTGTGTGTGTGTGTGTGTGAAGTTACATAATAAACACTATAGAACAATGTTACTTTTATAATACCCCTCAGGCAAACAAAACTCAAAGATTTCAGATTAAAAAAATAACCAAAAACTGTGGGCCAGTGAAAACCAGAAAACAATGAGGCAGTGAGAAAGAAGTAGCAGTTGCAATGATTCAGATGATTCTGCCTTCCATCCACACAACGATATCGCCCAAGATGGCGCCTGCTGGCCCCTCAGCCCGCCTTGGTTCCTGAAGGTCATCATAAGGGGAGCATTTAATAGACATAAGCATGACCTTGGTGTTTGAATACCTGGATCTTATGTACAATATGGTCTCTAAAGAATATTTCTTTATGAGTGGCTAAAGGATGCTTTACAAATTTTATTTGGAAATAATTATAGATTCACAGAAAGCTGCAAAGAAGTGTCCACGGAGGTGTCAGACACCCTCTCAGCCAATTTCCCTCAAGGTTAATGTTTCACATTTCCATAGTCTATCAGCGCAGGAAACTGACATCGGTCAATCTTTAGAGTAGATTTCAATTTTATAAGATAAGCATGCACTTACTGGTCTTTGCTCTTTGCAGTTTATCATATGTCTAATTTGTCTTTGATGCTGTTAACTGGGTCTTTTGAAGAGCAAAAGTTTTTCTTTTTAATGAGATCCCCTTGATCCACTTTTCCTTTGGTGGATCATACCTAGCCCTAGAGCCCTCAGATTTTCTCGATGTTTTTTCCAGTTTGATAGCTTTGTATTTAAATTCATGATTCCTTCTTTTATAAAGAGTGAGGTTGAGGGTCATTGTTTACCTGTGGACATCCCATGACTAATGGAATTATAAGAGGTATTTTGACTATACCCAATTTTTGCTTTCAGAGCATTACTCTTACATCAAGTAAAGGTGACCCAGTGAAATTGGACTTTCCCAGGGTTACAGTGTTCATCATGAGTGCAGCTTACTATTTCCCATTCTCTCTCTTCCAGACACAGGGCCGGGTCAGACTTCTGGTCCCTCTCTTGTTGGGGGGGACCATGTGACAGGTCTTGGCTTCTGGAATTGCGAGTAGAAATTATTAGAGTTTCTCCCAGTATGGAACACTTAAATGCTGATGTGAGACCCTCAGATCCTCTCTCTCTCAGCAATGCAGCAATAAGCGAGACCCATCTAGTGGCTGTTCCATCTGCCTGGCTCTGAAAATGAGAGAGATGAAACAGAGCCACAAGTGGGCTCGTGGTGGACATTTAGAATGACTAAGAAAGTCTGGGCATGGGTTTGGTGCTTGGATTGGCACCGTGCACACACATCCCAGCATGTGGGCAGGTTCCCAGGCAGTGCTGGGGAAGGGGCTGCAGCAACATGAACGACTGAAATAAAATGAATCAAGTGTTTCTTCCTCCCCGCTCTTCCTGCCTGTCTCTGTCACCTTCATTCCCGCCCGCACTTTTCCTTTAAACAAAAAAAAAAGAGAAACTTTGTGTTTAAACCATTACATTTTTAAGGTCATTGGTTACCACAGCGTGACCTAACCTGTCTTGACTGACACAGCCGCCAAGCTAGATGGGCACTAGGAAGAACCTGGGTCCCCTTGCCGCAGGCTAAGTGCGCTTGCCTGGCACGTCCATCTGTGGCACGTCCTCTCGAGTCAGATTTGCAGTTACTTGCAGCTAAATAGCTTTCTAACATATATTTCCTAACAGGACAGTGGAAGAAAGGGTTTTTTTTCTGGTTCTCAACCCTGTACTTCTCTTTCTGCCACTAGTGACATATAACCTCCATCAATCTGCCCCTGGATCAATTCCGACCTGGCAGGCAGTATGGTTTAAGCAGTGCCACGTCCTGGGACCTACAGGAAGAACCTTTTACATCATCAGTTACTCCAGAGTGCTCTTCCCTAAATACAAACCAGAACATGCCACTCATCTGCTCCCAAATTCTACCACCTTCTCTCAGACCCTAAGAATGGCATTCAGATTCCTTTCCCAGGCCTGTAAGTCTTGTCTCACCCTCAATGCAGCTTGCCTTTGAGTCCCTTTTCTCCTCAGCAGGCATCACCCCCTTCTATAACTTCATCTCTAGTGCCCTCCGTCCACCATGGGCTGACGTGCTTGCTCTCTCCTTTGCGTTCTCTCCACATACTTTTGTGACAATAAGTGACATATTACTTTGTGATTATTTACTTACGAACCTTCCTTCCAGAGAATATAAGCTCTGAGATCAAGGGCCAACCCTCACTCTGTATGTGCTTCAGTTTCCAGTACAGCCAGCACTCAAAAACAGTCTGTTAAATAAATAAAACCCCAGTGCTCTGGGTATACTTTGCCCTTGGGGTCTATATGGAGTCACTCTCCAGAAAATCCATGAAGTTTCCCACTGTGAGCAAAGGGCTTACTAAGTTTCCTATTAAGCAGTATTTATTGAGCACTTACTATGTGCTTGTATCAATTAGCTTTCCCCACAATCATGCTGTGTAACAAATATCCATAAAATCCCAGAGACATACAACTGTGAGCATATATTTCTTACTTGTCTTTGAGTTGACTAGAGGCGTTACAAGGTGCTATTACAAGCCACACTTTTCAGATGGAGAAGCTGGAAGTATAGCAGTTCCCCCTTATCCACAGGGGGATATATTCCAAGACCTCCGGTGGATGCCTGAAACCATGGATATTATCCAACCCTATATATACGGTGTATTTTCCTATAACTACGTAACAGATAGTTTAATTGATCTACAAAACACAGTAAGAGATTAACACAATACTTATAATAAAATATAGCAATTATACAATATGCTGTAATAAAAACTAATGTGAATGTAGTCTCTCTCAAGATACCTCCTGGGACATAGTAGTTTCAGAGTGTGATTGAGTGTGGCTAACTGAAGCCATGGGTAGGGAGGAACTGATACAGGGAGTGGAAGTCAGAGTTCAAATTTGCATGGTGGAAAAGCAATGAAACGACAATGAAAATGCAGGGAGCCTGCCCCAAGTCTAGGTTCTTAACCACTGTGCTGCACTGCCTTTGTGTTATAAAATGATTGCTTGTATCCCCGCAAATTCACAAGTTGAAACCTAATCCCCAATATGTTGGTGTTTGGAGATGGTAACTTTCCAAAGTTACTAGGTCATGAGAACAGAGCTCTCATGAATGGGATTGGTAACCATATAAAAGAGACCCCAGAAACTCACAAGTCCATTTCTCCATGTGAGGGTGCAGGGAGAAGACAGTCTATGAACCAGTAATCAGGCTCTCACCAGTCAGCAGAGCTGCTGGCATCTTGAGCTTGAACTTCTCAACCTCTAGAACTGTGAAAAGTAAATTTCCATTGTTCGAATACACTCGATCTGCAGTACCTTGTTAGAGTAACCTTCGTAGACTAAGATGAAGATCATCTTAGAGATCAGCCCCACTCTTTACACAGTTTGCTCATTTTAAAAAATGCAGTCTAATATTCTGATAAATGTAAATATACTGTCATTGTTTAGCCAGCCCCTATTGATGTGAATTGAAATTGTTTCTCACCTTTGCTAGTATAAACAGTGATGCATGAGTAATTTATGCCTAAGTCATTCAGCATTGGTGAAGTATATCTGCTGGAAAAAACTTCTAGAAGTGAAATTGCAGAGTTAAGGTTATGATCATTTATAATTTGGTATATATCACTGAACTGCTTGCCAACAATCTATGGACTGTCAATTCCCCCATCTTTCTCACAGGGTGGGTTAGCAAGCCTTTTGATCTTTAACAGCATGGTGGATGAAAAATAGCACCCCAGTGTTATTTTAATTTGTAGGGTTTTTAGAATGCGTAGGTAAGTTTGAAAAAAGAATAACTTTACGTCCTAGGGTTGTCACGAGGATTAAATGAATTTAGATAATACATAGCAAGTTCTTAGAACAGTACCTAGTACATAGCAAGCACACAATGAATGTTCATTGTTATTACATATCTGTCTATCTAGCTATATATATATATATATATATATGTGTGTGTACAAGTTTTTCTTTTAAGGAAAGGTGCAGGCAGACAGGAAGAAAGGAGGAAGAAATATTTTTATTTCTTTTTATTTAGTTGTTCATCTTGGTTGTTCTCCCCAGACCTGGGACATGAAATCAGGTCCTTGGGACATATGTGGACTGCACTCTTTGGGAAGCCTATTGCCATTATATATTAAGTGGAGGTGAAGGCACAGACTAGTATGTATAATATGCTTCTATTTGTGAAAAGCAAACAGGAAGCAAAAAATATATATATTTATATATATATTTACCCATATATGTATATGCAGTATATACATGTACTCACGTGTGTATTTACAGTGTAATACAAATGTGTGCATAACTCTGTGTGTACACACATATATACATATATGTGTCCTTTTATGTTTATATAAGAAAAGATATACAAAAATAGAAAACTCTAAGGAAGGAACTGAGTGAAGGTGAAAGAGCAAGCAGACAGTTTTTCAGTGTATTCTCTTTATAGCTCGTGGTTTCTGAACCATGTGCATGTCCTTATTCTCAGATAGGCCGTCTCCTGACACCTTCCTGTAGGCAGTTTGCGCAGGCTTGCGAAAGACTTTCAGCCCCAGGGCTTTAGCCTCTAGCCCCCAGCAGGTGGCACTGCCCCCTTTACCACCTTCCCACCCTGGCCTCTTGAGGATGCCAGACTCAACCCTAATGGTAGCTCAAAGGCAGGCTGAGTTGTTACAAGCTCAAGAATGGTAAGGGCTGGTGTTCATTCTTGCCCATTTCTCCATTCTGTGAAACTCTGTGATTCCATCCAACTCCCTCAAGGCAGGTGGAGGAAGCATGACACGTGAAGGTAACAGGAAGACTTTGCTGCCACCCAGATGCTCTGGGAAACTATAGAATTCCTGGGCTTAGGTGACTTCATCCAATCTCACTGAAGCTACTGACCTCTTGGGGAGGCAAGACTCTCACACCCCCGTACCTTACTTTCCTCAGAGTGAAAGGGGTTACAGATACCTAGCCTACGTCAAGGGGCTTGGGTTAAGTCAAATAAGAAATGTGAAGCCACAATGAATAAAACAAAGTGTGACGTTATAACACTTACAGAACAAGAGAGTAGAGTCATCACCAGAGAGAGTGGTATCTTGTGTGCACCATTGGTACCGCTCCACCAAGCACCTGTTCCTCAGCACAGACTTCCAACCTGGGAGCACCTCTTCTCACCCAAGAGAATGGAATGAAGCATATTCCTCTGGCACTACAAGATGTTTGATGGCATGTAGAGGATAAAGAGAACAAAGATGCAGGCAACGGTGAACCCAATTTTGGGTTTAATAAATCTATGTGGAGTTTTGCAGAATGTGTTGGAAACATCAATTCTTGATGAAAATTCACTGATTAAAAATTCAAGATGCACAAATGGCCAATACACACATTAAAAGATGCTCAATGTCACTAGTCATTAGAGAAACTCAAATCAAAACTACAATAAGATACCATCTCACACAGAAAACAAGTGCTGGTGCAGATGTAGGGAAATTGGGACCCTTAGCACTGCTGATGGGATGTAAAATGGTGCAGTTGCTGAGAAAAGTGCTCTGAAGCCTCCTCCAAAAACTGAAAACAGAACTACTCTATGACTCAGTAATTCCACTTCTTGGCATATACCCAAAGGATTTAAAAGCAGAATCTTGAAGAAGTATTTGTATACCCATGTTTATAGCAGCCTCTTTCAAAATAGCTAAAAAATGGAAGCAACTCAAGTGTCCATCAACCAATAAATACATTAGCAAAGTGCGGTATCTACATATAGTGGAATATTATTCAGCCTTTAAAAAGAAGGGAATTCTGCAATAGGCTGCAACATGGATTGACCCCTGAAGACCTTGTGCTAAGTGAAATAAACTAGTCCCAAAAGACAAATGCTGTATGACTCCACTTATATAAAGTACCTAGAGAATGAAAAAGCATGAAGACAGAAAGCTGTGTGGAGTCACCGGGGGCTCAGGAGAGGGGAGAGTGGGCAGTTCTTGTCTAACTGGCATAGCATTTTAGATTTACGAGATGAAAGGAGTTCTGGGGGGCTGGGGGCATGGTGATGATGGTTGTATGGCCGCGTGAATGTATTAAATATCACGGAATAGTATACATTAGCTTGTTCAAATGGTGCATTTAAATGTTACATCTATTTTACCATACAATATATCCGCCAACAAAGAAGAGGGAGCTTCACGCTTGAAACAAACTGTGCAATCACTGCAGCAGATGCTGAAACCACTTTGAAAACAAGGACCCTGAAATAAGAAAGCATCTAATCCCAAACCAGCAGTGTGGGGACAGTGGGTGTGGGGGCCATATGGGATATCAGGATGTGGCAGGACAGGAGCCCACCAGAACCCAGCTGACTCCCTCTCCTGGCCACCCCACTCAGGATTCCCACCAGTTATTTATTCATGGAGTCCCAGGGCAGTGACAGCAGAATGCAACTTGGAGTATTTATGGTCGTGTAGGGTCCATGTTTGCGTAAGCAGTATCTTAAAATGTGTATGGTTCTCATGCCACAATATGAGGGCATTCACACTGAAACAAGCCCTTTTGTTGACTCCATATAGCACTGAGTTTAAACAAAGGGGAAGGCCCCTGTGACTGATTATCCGAGTCAGGGAACCTTACCTAGCTATTAAAATTGAAATGGCTGTTCTAAGCAGGTGAAATCTCCTGATTTCACCCCCATCCTATTTCTCTTAATAGAATTGTGTCCTAATGAAGCTCGGTTCTTACTGTATGCATGTGTGATCCAAGGATGTCATCAGAGATAAATGACATTATTAAACAGCGTATGAGACGATGGAGTGTGTCTACTTCAGCTCTGTTGCCACCTCTGTCTCTGAAGTTGGGTAAAGCTCGCAAGAGAGTGGAGGTTGGGGTAAGAACACAGCTCAGGGGACAAGAGCAGAAGTCAAGGACTGAGGAGGAGAGGTCATTTCTGTTGTTTGCAGAGTCAGCCCTCTGCTCAGGCAGGATGAGTGACCACCATCATGGTGGGGCCTCTTGGACCTGGGAAAGCCTGACCACCTGTAACACCCATCAGTCCTGCTAAGATCTGACGAATCACTTTAGGGCATTACTACCTAGGGCCCTTATTCAGGAAGGTAACATATTAAATGTACTAAGCAACATCACACCTTGCAGAGTCTTTGTAAGAATAAAATTTGTCTATTGCAGCAAAGATTTTTTTTTAAACTTTTTAAATTTTATTCTCATTATGGCACACTAAAATAATCATCATTATGCAGTTAAGTGCAGTAAAAGAAAAAGACTGCTTTTGTGAGAGGCCAGTGACCCAAGGGTGGAGGTGATCAATAGCTTTACATGCCTGTATCCATATACATACATCAGGGAGGCCCAGCATTGATTAGGAAGTTCTGACTTTATTAAGGTAGATGTTGATTTCTCTTTCATACAGAGAATGAGTTGTTATCCTGATTCTTTTCTACGAAGCCATCAAAGACCCCAGACTCTGTCTTTTGTTACTCCTCCATTCTTAGCATGTTACCCTCACCTGCAAGATCCAAGATGGCACACCACACATCCATCTTCCACCAGAGAGAGGGAAGGCCTGCCCATCCTGGTAAGGGCATGTATTAGTTGTCTATTGCTACATAACAAGTTACCTCAAAGCTTAAAACAATAAACATTCATTATCTCAATTTCTGTGACTCAGGAATTAGAGATTGCAGTCAAGATGTCCGCCAGGACTGCGTGCATCTGAACACTAGACTGGGACTTTAGGATTGGCTTCCAAAATGATTCACTTACATGGCTATTGGCAGAAACTCTCAGTTCTTTGCCACATGGGCCTATACATAGGGCTTCTTGATTGAACTTGTGACATTGCAGCAGTGGGTGATCTTCCACAGCGGGTGATCCAAGAGAGGGAGGAAGGAGGAAGCCAGCTGCCTCTCTGTTTTAAGCTCAGATGTCACACATAGTAACTTCTGCTACAGTCACCAAGTATAGCATACACTTAAGAGGAGGGTAATTAGGCTTCACCTTAATGAAATGAGTGTCGAAGAATTTGTGGACATATGTAAAACCATAAGACACCACCAGGAAGTTGTACACAGACTGCTTTTGCTTGCACCCCATTGACTAGAACTGTCACATGACTACACACAGTCCAAGGGCAGCTGGGATACATTGTCTTTATTGCAATGACTGTCCACCCAACTAAAAGTTGGTGATCTATTACTGTGGGAAAGAAATGGGAAATGAACAAAGTTTCTACTTCAGAAGGAACAAAATTGCAGTTATGCTAGGAGAGAAATAAAAGAATCCTGTGGAATATAATTTATATTCTAGGAGAGGGAAAACATGTTTCTCATCATTGGCATACTTTAAGATGCTCATGACATATGGATGAGTGAAAAACACAGGTTGAATAACAGCATGATCCCATTTAAGACAATTTATATCCTCATATCTCAGTGGGTGTAGAGACAGAGAAGTGACTGGAAGCATGTCTGCCAACACAATGCAGTTATCTCCAGGTGGCTGAATTACTGGCATTTTTTCCCCATATATTGCTATGTCATTTTGCTATATCATTTACTGTTTTCCCAAAATATAAAAAGCTGTCAAAAATATTTCTTCCTATCTTTTCTATTCAATCCACCTCCCCAAGCTGGTGCAAGGTGGGAAGGTCAGTGAAGAATTCCTGGGCACCCTGCAGGGAGTCTTGCTGGTGAATCTGTTAGCTTTGAGGCAAGACAAGTGTTAGTCAGGTAGGTGGGGTGGATGGGGGCTGGCTGGACACTTAGTATCTGCTAGTGGACACAGCATCAGAGCATGGAACCAAAGCCGAGTCCGTGGAGTGGGGGTGGGGGCATGCTGGACATGGTGAGAACAGAAGTCAGAGGCTGAAGCGCCAGGTCAAAAGCAGTCCAGGAGGAAATGGGGTTCCAGAAAGCGATCATCAGTATCGGTGGTAGGAACCAGTGTAGGTTGGAAAGAGCCCAGGGCACTGCTGGGTGGGAACAGGTAACTGGACTGCAGTCCCTATGTAACTAAGACGTCACCGGGAGCATGTCACTACCCCAGCAAAGGAGGTATCTGCCAGGGCTAGTGCTGACTGCACTGCCTCCTGCCTAGGAAAGTTAGGTGAATTGGTTTAATCTTGCCTACCAGTTGTGATCAGTAACTAGTAGCTCCCTTGGCTACTGGGTTGAGAAAGATTCTAAGGCTGAGTCTAGGCTTAGGAGGAATGATTGAAGTTATTGATTAGTGATGTCTACCAGGGCACCAAATACTCGGAGTGTTGTAAACTGAGAGTCATCTTCCCGACAGCTCACTCACCTCCTCTTCCCTGACCTGCCTGCCTCCCATAGGATGGGAAAAGCTTCCTCCCCGATTCGTTTTGGCTGATTCACTGTGAGAGTTTTTATATACAGAGGGCCTTTTATTTGGTAGCTGTCAACAAAAAGAACATCCTAATTATAAAGACTTTTTCCACTTAATAGCACAACACAAGGATTTTCCTATGATTGTTTTTAATGTCTTCTGTTTTAACTCACATAAGCTCATTGTAGAGAATACAGAGAAGCAACAAGGGAAAAACTTTACAATATTCTTAATTTTCAAAGCCCATTTGGAGTACACCAGAGTATGTCGGGCAGTAGCAGACCAGGAGGATATTCATTGTAGACCAATAGTTCTAGAACCTCTATAAGTAGTAGAATTATCTGGGAATTATTGTTAGGAAAGGAGGATTCCTTCTACAAACTCATTAGGGAAGGTCAGATCTCACCCTGTCACCCCTGCCACCCCTGTCCCAACCCCTCAAAAAAAAGACCAAAAACAAGCAAAGGCTATGAAGAAGACAATCCACAGAAATAGACATTCAAGTGGCCAATAAACAAGAAACTCATTCTTCTTTAATTAGTCAGGAAAGTCAAATTTAAAACAATGAGCTGCATCCCCCCTCACTCAGGACACTGGCAAGAATTCAAGTTCACTAGTGCCCACTCCAGGCAGGGAGATGGACATGAATTGCTACAACCTCTTGGGAAAGTAATTCAGTTGTTTATTCAAATTAAAAATACTCTGTACGTTTGACAGCATAACTTCACTTCCGAGATCTGCTGTGCAGAAACGAAAATCCCAGAACACGAGGAGAGTTGTACAAAGACATTGTAGAGATATTGATGTACCTACTCATTTGTTCAACACATATTTATTCCTGCCACTGTATGCAGGCACTGTTCTAGACACTAAGGATGAACAAAAACTAAGGAAAACCGTGTTCCCGTGGCGCTGTCTGTCCAGAGGGAGGAGATGGACAGAGCGTGTCAGTTAGTGATGAGGACTCTGGAGGAAACAAAGCCAGCAAGAGAAATAACATGCTGGGGGAAGGTAGCTAGGTGGAAGGTGGGACTGTGATTTAAAATAGTGTAATCGGGGAAGGCCTTGAGAAGGTGACATTTGATCAAAGAACTGAAGAAGGTAAGGGAAGAAGTCAGGGGGATATTTGGGAGTAGAGCATTCCAGGTTTGGGGACAGCCAATAAAACAGGGCTGCAGAGACCTGCAGAGAGGACATTGGTGCCTGGGGTGAGGTCAGGGAGATTAGGGGCCAGGTGGTGCAGGCCTTAGAAGTTGCTATCAGGATTTGTCTTTACTCTAAGTGGGATCTCACCATCTCTGGGATGCAAATATGGATCTGGAGGTCAGTGAGGGCAGAGAGAGAGAGCAGAGACCTAAGGACTGAGCCCTAGGGCATGCCAACAAGCATAGGAAGTTGAGATGAAGCAGCCAGAGAGGCAGAAGGCTAGAGACCTATTTCCGGGCGGGGGATGGGCTAAATCAAATGTGTTGACAGGTCCACGCTGATGAGGACTGAGGATCAAACTTGGATTTTGCATCTTGGACATCCTGAAGGAGAATGGCTGCAAGATGCTAGCCTTGGGAAAGGGCTGTGGCCATGGAGAGTGGGTACTTGTAGATGCCCCTCAGAAAGCCAGGAGGAGCAAGAGGCAGCAGCTGCCTGACTCTGCAGAGCAGTTGCAATAGCAGCTGGGTTTCTCTGGAGAACAATGGAGCAGCCTGTGTCCTGGAGCTCCTGCGGTGGGAGCCTCTCACCCAGGGTCAGGAGGAAGCGGATCCTTGCATTAATTAAGTCTCATCAACAGCTTGTCAGTGCTTGCCAAGGGGCAGGATGGGGCCTGTGCCAGCCTCTGCTTCTGAGAAGGCATCCAGGCAGCAAGGACAGGCCTGGCTCCTCAGTAAAGTGCTGAGACCTGGAGGAGGAAATGAGGCCCTGACTGAGGGCCAGGCTGGAGGAAGGCCTCAGACTGAGAGGGGGCCAGAGGGCCTGGGGAGCAGACAGGCCAACTAAGGCCAGTCTTGAATGAGAAAAGCATGATGAAATGAAACAGCCCTTCCCTCCTCTGCGGGTCAAAGCAGGCATAAAATGGTGAATTTAGAGCAGAAATTAAGCAATTGATGACTTTGCGTGGTGGCGACTATATTTTAGAGAGGTAGAATTATGCAACTGGGAGAAGCTGTAATCATGGCATCCAATCACAATTTTACAAACAGAGAAACTGAGGTGCAGAGAAGGAGTAATTTGTCCTGGGTCACTCAGCCAGTGAGCAGCAGAGCTGAGAACCAATATCAGGGTCCCTGGCACCCATGAAGACCTGCATGCCTGGGAAATGTTGTTGCTGCCTGAATCTGTATATGAGGAACCAGGCTGGGGAGGGGAAGGCAGGACACAGAAAAGAAAAAAGTGGGTTCCATCAGAAGAGAAAGACCAGAGGCCTGACTCCGAGCAAGAAAAGAGGTCCTAAGAACAGGCTTGAGCCAGGCAGGTGATGGAACTCTGTGAGAAGGCTAAGAACCTGGGAGGGAGTGTGCACAGGTCCTGTGGGGACAAGCTCTCCTACCTCCATCCTGCAGCAAGGAAATTTCACTCCTGTTCTCTGAATAGCTTTGGGCTGGAGGAGCTCAGTGTCATAGGGGTCCCCTCTCCATGTGTTCAGTGTGGCTCTCGTTCCTTATTCATTTCATCCTACTTAACACTGCTCTAACTTCACCTGAGTCTCCTGGGCTCTGTAGGACAGCCTTTGGACTGGAATGAGTTGGGCCAAACCCCAAAGCCCTTCACCAGGGCAGAGAATCTCAAAGAGCAAGCGCTCCAGGCCCAGGCAGCAGCTCTGTGTATTGAGGTCTTGAGTCCTGAGGGCTGCCCTGCCTGGCAAACATGGCCCAGTCCAAAATCTGGATGGAGAGGTGAGGAACTGGCCTGCAGGGGAAAGGAGGTGCTCTGGGAGACTCAACACCTATGGAGTTTAAGCAAAGATTAAAGGCCCTTTCCTGGAGGGGACAATTCTGATGTCTGAGGAGGTGATAACGTAATCAGATTAGCAAGATAAATACCAATTTTTAAAATTTCTCCAGGATGTCCTATTGGTTTTTTTTTTTTTTTCCTTCTTCTTCTTTTAAAAACTCTGGAATGTCTTTGCTCCTTCAAATAATTCTCTGGCTTGAAAGATAATCCCCCAGGAGGAGAAACATAGCCCTTCTGGTAGGAAGGAGGCAGGCCTTCAGACTCCATGTGGGGAGCTGTAATCTGAGCCCTGAACAGGGCTGAGGTCAGAGACCGGCCTGAAGGGCCTTGGAGGTCAGAGAGTCACTGTCTACTACTTGTACTCAAGAGGGCCAGGCGTGGAGTTGAAGCTCAAGTCATGCTGGAGCCCAGGTCTCCAGGTTCCCAGTGGGCCCGTGCTCTCCCCCAGTCACAGAGGCTCCCCACCCCCCCACCCCCACTTGCCTGTCCCAGGTCCCTCCATGTGGCGGAAGAGAGAGCTGCAAGGCAAGGTCCTCTGAGAGGGGGCTGGAGCCCAGAGGGCAGGCTCCTCATCTGCTGCATCCCAGCCCATCTGCCTGCTGGAAAAGACAGGGAGGTGGGGTGGGTCAGAACATCCCAGGCAGCTCCCTGGAAGAGCGGGACAGGGCGCACCTGTGAGGCTGCCAGAAGGGACTGGGGCCTCTCAGGCAAGTGCTACCCTCCAATTTGACTCCTGACCAGTCCTGTCATCGAAGCCAGAGAAGGCGGTCCTGACAAATGTCACCAAAACTGAGTTGTCAGTCATCCCAGCAGTCCCCACAGCACAGCAGGACCACATGGCTTATCAGGATTAAAGGACAAGGCTCTTCCTGGCTTTGCCCTAAGACGACTGCAATCACCCCTTCCGAGTGCTTCTCTGATGACTTCACCCCTTGGGGCTTCAGCCTCCGCCTTGAGCTTGGAAACAGAGCCGACCAGAGCCCCGGGCAACTGTGTGCATAAAAAAATCCTGATTTGACCACAATCCAAACAATCTAGTGGCTCAGCAGCCCCCACACTGTGTTCCTTGGTGTCCCATTGGAGATGGCATCATGGAATAAATAGTAAGAGCCCTCTGCCAACAAATGAATGGATAAACCAAAGGTAGTATGTGCTCCCAATGGAACATTATTCAGCCACAAAAAGGAATGATGTTCTAATACATCATGGCCAGAACTTGAAGACATTATGCTTAGTGAAAGAAACCCAACAGAGGACCAATGTATGATCCCTCTTACGTGACACACCTCAGATAAGCACATCATAGAAACAGGAAGTCGAATAGGGGTTCTCCAGGACTGGGGAGTCGGGCTGCAGATTAGAGGGAATTTACTGTTTGGTGGGTAGAGTTTTCATTGGGAATAATACCAAAAACGTTTGGGGGATAGATAGTGCTGATAGTGATACAACACCGAATATATTTACTATCACTAAAATTTACACTTCAAATGGTTAAAATGTGAAATATTATGTTATGTAGAATTTTACCACACTAAAACATTTTTTAAAGCAGTAAGTGCCCAGCTAAGTTTAGGAGACACGCCTATCTCCAAGTCCAATGCGCTTCCCTACTGCAGAACTTTCCAGGGCATTTGAAGGGGAGCTATTACACGCCAGTCCCCAGTGCGGGGAGGGGATCATTGAATCCTTGTCCTTAGAAGGCCCAGTCCTATTCCTCTTAGACCTGTTCTCTAAACGCTGATATTTGGCTTCCTAGACTGTTTGCTACAGTTGGAAGAGGCATGGAAATCTATGTCAAATCCCTGGTTCTGATTTTTATTTAGAAAATAGAGGTCAGCATAGTTATCCTAAAGTGCACCCCCAAACTCGCTTTTTGTTCTGTTTTCTTCTTCAAAATGAAGTTTACATTCCTAGAACTTGGAAGCATTTTAAGCTCTTTATTTAAAAGAACAAATGAAAAAGTGCGTGTGTTGCATGCATGTGTATGCGTGTAAGAGGGAAATTCTCTAGAAACTTCTGGCTGTGGAGCTGGAAATGGAATCCCAGGATGAACACATGTTGCCTGTGGGCCAGATGGCTTTAAGGTGGTTTGGGATATAGGTTTGGCACAGAGCTAAGTTCAGGGCTCTTCCTGCCTCTTAGGCACAGCCTGGCCCCTGCTCCCTGAGGTGCTGTCAGTCTACTGCCACTGGGCAAGTTTTTTTTCCTTCTGAAGCATTTTTATTTATTTCTTTATTTAGTTGTTCATTGTGGTTGTTTCCACAGGTCCGGGTCTTGAACCGGAGCCCTTGGGATGTAAGTGGGTTACACCTGGTGGACTGAACCACTAAGCCACCCAGCATGCCACCTTGGGATAAGTTTTATTTATAGAAGAGGAGCTGGCAAGTCCAGGGTGTGGTTCTTTCCTCTTAGAAGCAAGACCCTAGATACCTGCTCCACTGAGGTGTAGGGATTACATTCACCAGCTGTGGTATTTGCTCTTAACTTTTCCAGTGGGCACCATATTTTATAGCCTCATGTTTTCAGGCCTGGGTTTGGTGGTGACCTGGGGTCGGGCAGGAGGATGTCATACTGAAGGAAAAAGACTGGATTCAAGTCCCAGCTGTGGGACAACTTTGAGTGAGTGAGTCACAGTCCAGAAATGGAGTGTCAAGGAGTGAAGCCAGAGGGGAAAATATTTATAACTGCTGGACACATGATGAACCTGACAAAAATACATGAAATCAGCTAAATAAGTTGGAAGGGAAAAGGCAAGGTCTTGCTTGTTTGTCGTTTTCATGTGAATATAAACATTTTAAAAAGAGAGAGAGAAAACTAATTCTTCTACACACATCTGTCTTATGGGAGTGATGCTTTGGGGAAATCTAGAAAAGGTCATTGTCTTCCCTTGAGCCGAGGAAGGGGTAGAGCGAAGAGATCAGCCATAGGAAGGGATCAGCACCAGAGAGAGTTCATGAATTCAGTGGACCCAAGAGAGCAAAGCCAGAGGGAATCATTGGGATATTAGTGCCATGAGAATCCTTAGAGATTTGGAGGGATGATGGCCTCCCCACTGAAGATGGGACAAGGTGGGGATGTTTTTATTTATAATGAGGGCATGCACAGAGACCATTGCCTTTGGAAGAAGGGTCCGTCTGCCCAGATTCTCCCTGGCTGGATACAAGGCAGATAACAGGATAAGGAACTCTTTCCACTGTAGCAAACACAAGGGTCCAGAAAGAATTTTGCTTTGTGGGCAGGCAAGGAAAGGAAACTGGGACATGATTAAAAAAGAGGTACTGTTAATGCCTCAAGATGAGATAAAACTGGCACCCCTAGGTGACCAAACTGGGGGGCACGGACAGCTGGGAGATGTTGAAACACTGAAGGAGGAGGGGACCAAATCTGACAGGTCCAGCAGACCTGGACTTTGGTCTGGAGGCCATAGGCCCAGGGGAGGGACTTAGGAAATAAACCTCAATCAGCCAGAGCAGAGAAAGGGCTAGCCAGGAACAGAGCAGAGACAGGAAGTGGCCACATAGTCCCAGAGCAACAATGAAGCCACCTCCAAGCTATCCTGTGTCATATCCTGGTGGTGCCCCAGGAGGCTGGCCTGAGGGTGTTCCCACCTGTAACTATGTCACAGAGGTCAAGAGGCCAGGATGGCAGAGAGCATAACTCTTCCATTGATTAATAGTGGTTACCTGCATCACCATCTGGAACTGAGCAGCGTCAGGCCCCTGAGGAAAAGAGCCATCATTAATTAGTGACGTCTGAAGTGGGTGATAGGGAGGTGCGGTAGTGTTCATTTACTTATCCATTTACCCGCACACAGTCAATGAAAGCTAACGCAGCATCTACCCTGTGCCAAGCACAAGTGCTAAGAAGCTATTCTCTTTGCAGGAGTTCAGTTCTCAAAGGTTTAGCCACAAGAGCAAAATGCTTAATCCCAGGCTCCACTCTGGACCTTTTTTTTCCTTTTGAGCTTCTTTGAGACTCTGGATAAAGCCTGAGTCCCATTCTCTCACGGTCTTGAACAAATTAGCTACTTGGTAGTTATTAATGAAAGGAATAAAATAAATGAATTAATTACCATGTTCTCAGTTTTTCTTTCTTTCTTTCATTCATTCATTCATTCAAAGAAACCAATATATACATTTTGCAAGACCTTTCAAAGATTTGGAGATGATTTAGATTCAGTCTTCACCCTGTAGGAATTCATAGCACCACCTGGAGATTAGACATGGGCCCAAATATCTGTAAAACAAAGTCTTTATTTATGAATTGAAGTTCCTTGGGGTGCCTGGCTTCAGGAAGGGAGATACATTGCCTGGACCCAGGGAAAAGCCTGAGAAGGTAGAATACCAGGAGATAAAGCATGAGACCAGTCACCCTCCCTTTGCCCCTACTCTATCCAGGCAGGACCCATTTCACGCCTCCCTATCCCCTTGGAGCCTGGAAACAGAAAGCAGCTGTGACAGTGGGGTCAGAATGAGAATGGCAATACAAATCCACTTGAAAGAAGCACTCAGAGATGTCCGAATCTTGCTCTGGAAACACCAGCTGCTTGTGACTGGGCTGCTAGCAATGACCATTTCTTTAGCTTAGGAAGCAGCGTGGAAGGAGGAAGACAAGTGCAATCCCTGCTCCCACCTCCTGACAGGCCCACCATGGGTACCACAGCACAGGCCTTCTTCCGATGGCTCATAACCCCTCTGTCCTGGGCACAGGAGGCTCTCTCTGTGTCTCCAGCTCTCAGCATGGTTTCTGCACATGGTGATGCTAGCCGGCCCCAGCACCTGCCCATTCTTGCTCCTCACTGATTTATGAGAAAGGGACGATGTATATGGGTGGGGGTCAATGGGAAAAGAAAGAGGAGAGTCCAGGGTCTTGGAGGACACAGTGAGGTAGTAAGAGGGAAGGAGGCGGTCCCAGGACAGGGTGATGGCCCATGGAGACAGGAAAGAGTACCATGTAAGGAGATGGAATCCACTGGGGCACTGGTAAGCTAGGAGCTCAGAAAGGGGCCAGGGAACCCCTCCCCAGAACTTGAACCTCTCTTCTGGTCTGAAGTCAGAACCAGGAAGCAGTGCAGCCTGTGTGCCAGAGATTTTGAAGTCTTCAAAACTGCAAGCTGGGGTGATTGATCCCTGATTGCTGGCGCTGTTCTTTGTGGTCTGGGAGAGTAGGAAGCACACATGCTACAGGAACCAGGCATGCACATGGAAGAACACACAGAGACATGTGTGTACACACAGGGACACAGTCATGTAGGTCTCCCGGGCCCCTGGAGAAGGTCCACTCTGACCTCTGTGGCTGGTGGCTGATGGACCTTCATTGGCATGTGGGGCCAGGCGTCAGAACAAGGAGAGAAACGCTGAAAACAAATCTCCAGATGGTTCTGTAACCACCAGGCCTCCAACGCACTGAGACATGTCCTCACAAGGCCGCATGAGGCTGCTCTTCATAATTTTCACTTTGGTGAAGGTTGTTTTCCATGGCAGTTTACATAAAACTGTTCAGGAGACTGCTGTTGAAACTTGAATCCATCCAAAATGGATTTCCTTTACCTGAGAAGTCTGAGTCTGAGCAGTGTCTGTGCACAAGTATTGTGCGTGAGCACGTGTGTGTGTGTGTGTGCACGTGTGCACACGAGAGTACAAGCTCTATACTAGAGGTGCTAGAAAAAGAAAGAAAAGCATGGACTTTCAGTCGTTCATATTTATACATATCCATACATCTGTGTGTGTGTTTGCCATGTTTGAATACAGCCTGTATCCTATACCACTGATTTTAAGTCACTTTTTTTTTATCAGAGCGCCTGTATCCTACATCAGTGATTTTAAATCACTTTTTTATCAGAGAGCTGAGCCAGTGGTGCTCAGTCTTGCCTGCACATTAGAATCACTTGGGGAGCTTTTAAAAATCCCAGTGCCTAAGGATTGGTTTCAACTCCAGACCAATAAATGCATCAACATTTCTGGAGATGGGACTCTGGCATTAATACTTGTTATCAATATTTAATCGTTTCCTCAGGTGATTCCAATGTTCTGCCAGAGCGGAGCAGTCTTCTGTGGAGAAAGCCCTTCTCGCATTCTTCTGCACAGAGAAAGTCTTTCCAGGAAAGCTCTTCCTGATACCTCCCCAGAAAGAGTTAGTTGTTTTGGCTTTATTCCAAACTCCCAACAACATCCTAGTCATTCAACTGCATCATAATGATTTGCTTATCTGTTGCAGAGAATCACGAGCTCTCTGAAGACTGGCCCTCTGTGGGTTCCATCTCTCTGTTCCCGACACCTAGTCTAGTGTCTCACTGAAAGCCAGGAGCAGAGAGGGCTGAGAGGAGAGGTCGTGGGTTGTTTCTGGTGGGAAGGTCATGGGTCTGGTCCCCTGGCAGTAGGGTGAAAGTATTCTCTTCACCTTTTAGTAACAAAAAGTGTCCTCTGATGTCAACACGTTTGATTCTGATTGGCCCACATTTCCAGTTTCTCTAGAAGTGCCACCAGGGTTGTTCAAAGGTTCAGAGGAACAACTGAGGGCAGGGGGGCTGCTTGTGTCTGCAGTGCCAGGGTGATACCCCTCCTAACTGTGCCCTCGCAGCCCTGATCGCAAGGGCCCTCTGTTCCTGCTTCTAGGGCACCTTTGCTCTGGGTAATCTAGGTGCCCTGCTTCTGCCTCACCCCATCACCTTGGTTCTTAGCAAAGGGCCAGGCTGAGAAACACTAGTGCAAAGGAGGCGCCCTCGGGCCAACTCCACACCAGGACCAGCCCAGGAGCCTGAGGACAAGTGAGGGCGAGGCTGAGAGTGACCGAAGGATGCAGGCACACTGCAGGGTATAGCCTTCCACTCTCCATGGGCAGCCCTGTCCTTGCTACACAGCCTGTCTACCTTCACAATCCTTTCTGAATTCTTCCCGTACTGCTCCGTCCCTGTGCCCCATGGGCATCTATTGTCTCTGTCTTGTCTCCACTTTAAATGGCCCACTGAGCTAAAGTGGTGTGGCAAGGTCACACAAAGTCAGGCTGGGATTGGACTATGGGAATGGGAGGGGGTTAAGAGCATGGAGTTTGGAGTGAAGTCACTTTGATTTGAGAACTCTCTGTCACTGACTGATCCTGTCTCCTTGGGACCTCTGTTTCCTCTTCTGTAAAATGGGATTAGTAAAATAGTCCCATGCATATAAACTCATGGCATAGATTAAATGATATATAAAACAAAGAGGGCTCCTCACATGCTCCTGACCAGGCCTCCTGGTCACAAGTCTAAACTGAAGCATGGTGAAGGCCCCTCTTATTCCTTAGGCACGCAGTCTTTCAAACTCGCACACTGCCTGCTTCCTGAAGGGGTCTCCCCTTCCCCACAAACATCCCCCCCAATGGAAAGCCAAAGTCCTGGTCACCCACAGAGTCCACTCAACACAAGTGTTTTCTTTACACGTTGGGGCTTTTACTTCAATTTGAAGCAGATGGTTGAGCACAGATGTGAACAGCTTTGGCCTTTTGAGCACAAGGAAGAAGCAGGCCTTGGCTCCGATCCCTACCCCACATACTGGCCCATTCCCCTGGTCCCTTCTTCCCTCTGCCTCCCTGCACAACCTCTAACAGACTACGGCCTCCAGCAGGGTGCCTTCTTGTTTGCCCAGTCAGGAGGTGGGCCACTGGCAAGGAGGGGTTGACTGTGGGCACAAAGACCCTTAGTCAGGTTGCTTTGGGGCAACTCCCTGGGGTGTGGTACAGGGTGGTCAAGATTGCTTCTTTTCCCCCCTTACTTCCATCCAATGACACTAGGGTCCAAAAGACGCCTGTCCCAAGGAATATTGAGAATCAGGGTCAAAGATCTGGGCAGCCAATGGGAAGAAGAGAGGTGGCTGGGATCTCAGATCCCATTCCCGACAGGCACCCCAGGCTCCCTCTCATAGTCCCCAAGCAGCTCAGGACTCAGTGTAGAAAGAGAGTTCCAGACCATAGGGTCAAGCGCTTCCAAAGGTCACCAAATGTCCATCCTGTCCATGAATTCCTAGTGTAACTGCTGACTCAGCTTTGGCTTGAATGTGACCTAGGAAGCAGAAGTGAAAGTCATAGAGCAACTGTGTGGCTTTTGCTGTGGAGTTTTATCACCACATTTTGTTCAGTGTCTCTGTCAAATCTTTGGCAATGAATTTCTGCAACCACATGGTGGGCCTCAGGCCCTGGGGAAGGGGAAGGCTGAGCTCTCCCCACCCTACCAGGCAGAGGGCAAAGTGCAAAGTCAACTTGGGGTGGCTGGGGGACGGCAGGAGGGTGAGAGGCAGACAGGCGTACTACTGTCCAACCCTGAGAGGCCGTGGTCTGAGTGTCTAGCGGCATCTTGGAGAAGGCAAGGCTGGACTGAGTGAGCTCATCTTCTCCTCAGGCTTGACGGAAAGAGGCCCCACAGCAGTATCCTTGGTCTAGCCCATGGCTGGTCACTCCTGAAAGAAACAACCAACAGTCAGAAGCAGCCCCTACACATCCTGACTCCCGTTTCCAGAAGGCTGACCCATACCAGCTGCCAGCACCCCAATCCTCCTCTCAAGCCTCACAGCTGCCCTGGGAGGGACTTGCATGGTCCAGCAGGGGAATGCATCTTGAGCAGTTTAGTAAGCCAGGCAGCCAGCATTTGTACCCAGGACTGGCTGCCTCCAGATTCCCATGTTGTCCCCTTAGACCCTCTCTGCAATTCATAGCCACTGCTCATTTTGTTGTTTGGAGGAATGGGCAGGGCTGCAGCAGACAGAGAAAGCTGAGAACACCTGATGTTGACACTCCCGTCTCCCAGGTCGCACCTCTGAGGGAGGTCCATCAGGCCTGCCTCCTCATCTCTGGTTCCCTTCCCGCTACACTACTCAGACAAGAGAACTGTGCCAAGAGTCACCAAGTCAGCTTTAGCTGCAGCCCATCGACTGAGAAACCTAAAACAAGTCACTAATGTCTCTGGGTTTGTTCCTGACTGTGTGAAGACATAACTGGAGCAGGCCAAAGACCTTCAAATGCCTTTTCAACAGCATTAATGAAGCCTGGCCTGTGGGACCCTTACACAGATAGGATTCTACTCTCTTTCAAGTCCTCTCTTTCAAGAGGACAAAGAGGGAAAGGAACCCAGAGGCCTGCTGGTTCCCTCCAGCTTGGGAACCAGGGTGCTAAGGAACACAGATGAGGCCATCTTTAAACTCCTTGCCATCCTGACCTTCAAAATCTTCACCTTGGCAACTGAACTTGATGTTGCTCATGAGAAAACTGAACAGAGTAGGTGATTTGCTATGAAGGGGAAAGAGACGAGGAAAGGTGATGGAGGCTGCTGAGGATTTCCCTTTTGGGGGAGGTCAGAGCTGGTGGGACGATTCCTCTAAGACTTCATGTCAATTCTAAAGACTAACAGCGCTCTAAACTCTGCCTAGCACACTCCTAGTAAAGCCTCTCCAAAGACTTCTCTTTTGATTTTTGCAACAACCCTGAACAAACAGCTAAGTACTTATTTTTAAAGCAAAACATCTGTCAGGCATGTCCAGCATGCCAGCGCGCTTTCTCAGATCCCCATCTGAGGTGAGCTATCACAGGCTCCCAGAAGGAAGTGCTACAAGTTGGCAGGATCAGGATTTGAATTCAGACCAGCAATGTTGACTCTACCACACTAAGGCTGCTCCTGCTGCCACAGAGGCTTGGGGAGCAGGGGAGAGAGCCAAACCACGAGGCTGGAGGGCTGGCTAACCACGGGCCCTGGTGAGCCTCTCGGGCCCGGGGCGGCCACGTTGGCGGGTAGCCAAGGTGCAAGGCTGGAGCAAGGCTGGGAGTGGGGTCCAAGGAGGCCAAGGGAGCTGGGCCAGGAGGAGGAGTGTGCTCCAGCTAATAGAGCCTAAGAAGGGGAAAGGAAAAGTGAGGGGAAGGAGCATCTTGATGTGGTGAGTCCTGGGCTCACATTCTCCAAGCCCGTGGTGCGTGGCTGGCCCCAGCAGGAATCTGCTTTTCGTTATGGAGTCTGAGGAGGAGGATTAAGAAGCGGAAAGGAAACCCGTGGGGATGGCACTGGGTCTGTGGTCCACAGGGTGATTTACAGCTCACGTCATCCTGGCGCTGGCTGCCTGGGCGGGCCCTGTCCAGGACAGCCAGAGTTCCTTTCTTGTTCAGTCTGCCTGTGGTCTGGGAGAAGGACGAGAAGGCTGGGGCGGCTGGAGCCATCCTCCGGGTTACCCTGCAAAGTCAGCTGGGGTAACCTGGGCCCAGCCTCAAGCCCTCCAAACGCTTCAGCAAGTGGCTACCGCCCTCCGCTTTCCTTAGTGTCTCCACTGGATCTGCATTCCCACGACCCACCTCGACCCAGGAATTCCAGCATAAGCATCATCTGTCCAAGGAGCTTTGTGTCAATTGTGGAGAGGTGGTAAGAAGACTGGGAGGTCTTGGGTGTCAAGATCTTCCCTATGATTAACAAGCTGTGTGATCTTGGGGAATTCATGTTCCCTCTCTGTGCTTGATTTCCTTCACTTGTATAGCAGGGAGGTTGTATGCAGATTAGCATTCCCCGAAGGGTGCCGTCAGAACACTGATCAAATGAGGTAGATCCCTTTTGTCTGGGCAATACCATAGCACAATATGCTCCAACTCATTTGATCGTGTGATTGCAACTGCATCATTAGAAGCAGAAACTCACTACTACCTCTGCTAAAGGGAAACTTACCTAAGGCCACAAAAGGGCACTTTACAGAGGTCAGGGAGAAAGTCTCAGGAAAGGCAGCAAAGGGCTGACAAACCTAGTAGGAGCAAAGCATGGCTTTCTCCAGGTGCCTGGCAAAACCAGTCCTCAACCACTTCAGGTGTATCTGCTTCTATCCAACCTGACAACCAACTGCATCTCAGCATCCCATCCCCAAAGCCCAGCAGGGGTGGTCAGTCTGTTCAGCCTCAGTCAGATTACTTCCGGTAGGTCAATCAACTATCACGGACAACCCTGCCGTGCACCTAATGGCAAATAGGAAAAAGGCGGCTGGCAAGTAGTCTCCCCTTTGACAGCCATACCAAGACCCCTCATGGAACTCTTGGCAATATCCTGTGTCCGTTCCCTGTGAGAAGCACAGCTTGAGAAGGCCTCTTGAGCCTCCTCCAGTGCTGGCTTTTCACAGGCTGGGTTTCCACTGTGGCCAAGGCCCTGGGCATGGCTGGGAAGGCTCCTGGGAGCTGCCCTCTCCTAGCCACAGAAGATGCTTTGTAAAGAGCAAGTTGCTGCTAACAGGAACTTTGCAAATCACAGGCAAATCTGATCAAAGTGACTTGGTTAGTGTGACAAAGTGGGTGAGTTTGTCACATTCAGAAGTCATCTTTTTACCTGTTCACTAGCTGTGGTGAGAACAGCTCCACCAGGACAGGGAAGGGGCCTGTCTTGTTCCCTGCTGAAGCCCCAGACTAGGATACAGTGGCATCTCCATGAAAATGGGTGGAAGGAGTGAATAAATATTTCCAGTCATAGATATTTAATGTGGGGTTTACATACCATGGGCTGTGTTTCCTACTTCAAATGCAGCAATAAGCATTTCTGTAACTGTGCTCTGCTTTAGGGGAGCTTTCGGCAATTGCTGTGAACCCAGAACGATTTTGCATCTCTTTCGGCTTTTGTTCACTTCCCATTTTTTCATTCCTAATTATTCGTCCTCTGCTTACTAAGTTTGTCTCTGGCTTCTAATGGATTGGTTTTCTCCATTTGATCACTTCTGTGCACTGCAGGGTAAATTTACCATGTTGGAACATATTCAGGATGATTATCTGGCTTCTAAGTTACTTCACCTTTCAAAAATCATTGATAGTCTATAATGTCCACTTTACCCACTTAACCATTTTGTACTGTTTTCAAATTATATGTGCTTCTCTCATTAAGCAATGTGGGTATAGACTTCCACTTGCAGAAAAAGACAACCAAAGGCAGTGAAATCCTGAGGGTTTTTTAATTGTTTTTTTCTAAATTGAACAATCAGATAGCAAATGTGATCTCAGTTTTAAAATTACTAAAATATGAAAGACAAGTAAGGAGGACATGAGGGAAGTAAAGACCCACACACTTCTGGACATTATCTTATCTTTCACTAGCAAGTACACTAATGTGTGGGCCAGCAAGGAGGCCTCATGTCCAGTTCTGAATGCGGAACACTAGGGTTCATGTTGGCCCTGACGTCAGTGGCTGGGGGCCCTGGGCAGGCTGGATGGCCTCTCCGAGTCTCCGTCTTTAAAATGAGCACATAATTGCACCCAGCTTCTAGGTCGGCGGTAAAGCCTCAGTGAGACGCAGAGCTGCCTCCGTCCCTGGGCCTGGCGTACAGTGCAATTACTCAGAGGTACGGACTCACATTCCTGAGAAAGCGGGATGCTCCATTTGACTGACTTGTGTTTGAACACATAAAAAGGTATCACACAATGGTGAAGATACTTGGTGGTTTGGCGGCAGGCAGGGTGTGTTGACATATATACGTGGAATGGGGAACCTGAACATAGGAGGTTATTTTAATGTCTAAAAAATAATTAATTATCAGAAATAAAAAGGCATCACAGGTTGAAAAGTCTCAAAACAACCAGAGTCACTTTGAACTAATTATCATCTTAACCCATTATTTTCAATGGTGTCATTTTTCAAAATGAACACCGTTGTTTCCATCATGTAATCAGATCCATCATGTGACGAATGGATGTGGTATCTTTAGACATAGATTCAGACATAAAAAGGAATGGCGTACTGATATGTGTTAGAACTTGGATGAACTCTGTAAACACTGTGCTAAGGAAAAGGAGCCAATCACAAAAGGTCACATATTACATAAATCTATTCACGTAAAAGGTCCCAAACAGAGAACTTCTAGATCAGAGGTTGCCTAGACAGGGGTGTGGGGATAGGAAGTGACAGTTAGAGCTAACAGGGTTTCTCCTGGAGCTGATGAAAATGTTCTCAAACTAGGAATGGCAGCACCTATATGTGAAAATACGAAGAAGGTCATTGGGCTGTACATGTGAAATGGGTAAACGATAATCTCAATAAGCGTGGCTTTTCTTTTAGTTGCATGGGGAGTACATGTCAATTATAGAAAAATTGGAAAATAAAAATGTAAACAAAAGAAAAAAAAATGGAATCACTCTCCCCACACAGAGCAAACCACTGGCCGTGCTGGGGGACTGGTGTTCTGTGCGCGTGCAGACAGACCAATAGCACTTTCTGGAACTGCGCTGTGCAAACCACATGGCAGGCTACTGGTGTTTTCTTGAACACTCACACTCACATCTTCCCCCAGGGCCAGGCTCTGCAGGGGTTATTCTGGTTACAGGCACAGGCCAGGGGTTCCAGCCCCATACTTCCCGGGGAACTGGAAGCAGGTATGGACCAGCCCATCCCAGCGCCTCCCGCCCGCCGGGCCTGGGCGCCATGGGTGACAGGCAGGAAATTTATGAGCAGTTGGAATTGGCCGCTATTTGCCCAGGGTGGGAACATGGTGTGAATCAAGGATCACACTGTGTCTAGACTGGGAGGGCCCTCTGAGGTCTCAGGCACCGACGAGTTGCAAAGTTGTGGCCAGAGCCCCGGATGAATCAGGAGAACCGGCCCAGGGACCATGAATTGGGAGAAAACTGAATTTACTCAACAAAGATTATTGAGTTTTTACTGGGTGTCAGCTCTATGGCAGGTTAGAGTCCTTGTCCTGGGATTGCTTAGAGCTGAACTTTTTGGGAAAAGCTGCAAACCACTGGTGCTGGTAAATGCTGTTGATACCGCCCTTTCCCTGTTGTGTTCCTCGTGGCCGTTCCTGAGAGGAGTGACCCAGGCTGTCGCAGGCTTCCAGCCAGTGTGCAAACCGCTGCCTGTGCTGCTGAGGCTGCCCTGCCCCTGGCCCACAGCTCTCCAGGTCAGCATGGGCGGTGGGAGCGGGGGACTCGTTTCCTGAGGCCCATGGGTATGTTCAAACCTCAGTCAGTCAATGACAGACAGAATTCTCCCACCAGTAAGAAATGCCTAACACATCAATGTTGAGGATGAAAGCAGATAAGCTGGGGACCTCTCCAGGGCTAAGACTCCAGAGAGAGAAGCCAGCCCTTCCCTTAGGAAAGAAGTCAACTACTATGCCCTGGGCCTCCAACCTTCTAATCCAGAAATGGCCTTGGGTCCCTGTTCTCTCGAAGAATGTAGAATGTATCTTTCCTTTCAGAGTAAGGATGAGTGTTTCCTCCTTGCCATGTGGAGACACCTACCTGGCTCCTCTCTCCTGAGACCTCCACGCCTCTGCTCAGGATACAAATGTGGATCTACCCCAGCGACCTCAGAATTTACCGCCAGGTAAATTCTCCATACACATGATATTCGATTTGGGCTTTTCTTTTAAAAGAAAAAAGGAAAAAGAAGATGCACTCTGGAGGCCTAGTGGAGAAGTCCATGTGGAGAAATCCACGTGCATCCCCCCCAAGGACCAGGGTTCAAAACAGACCTAGGGTCGGTGGGGAACAACCAATATGAAAACTAAATAAGTCAGTGCTTCCTCCTCCTCTCTCTTCCTGCCTGCCTGCCTGCTCACCTTTGTGCCTGCTGCACCTTTTCTTAAAAAATAGATAAAAAAGAAGAGTCCTAGGTGTCTTCGGCAAACATGAGATGAGCCCTTTCCATGTACCACACTGCCCTGCAGCCTGACTTGGGTGACCCCTGCCCTCTGGAACACAGCTCCAGGAAGGTGGGCTTGTTGGCTATGTCCCTGCTGTCTCCCCCATCCAGGTCAATGAGGAGCAGCTCAAGTCCACCCACCAGGCCTCCGCCTCACGGTAACCTAGAACATGGTTTCTCTTCTGCGTGCCCGAAGCACCTGATCCCAACTCCTCTGGCTTCTGAGCCCTGAGCTATTGTCGGTCGTTTCTTGCTCACTACACACACCTCCACCAGGAGCTCCTGAGGGAAGGGGCCACACGCAGCCTGGGGACAGAAGTGAGTGAATCCACGCTCAGAGCTACCTTTTAAGGATGGCCTCGAGGCAGACACAGCCCTGGGAGGGGGCTATCACCGCTTCCATTCTGCAGAGGAAGAAATGGAGACCTGAGCAGTTTCCTCATTTGGCTAGGTCACTGCTAGGAGGCAGCAGAGCAGGGCGGATCCCTAATCCCCTAGAGAGTTCAGCTTCTTCACCAGCAAGAGAGACTGGCAAGTCCTAGCTATTTCCCCAGCTACCACCTTCCTCAGTTCTAAGAAAATCTCAGCCTTTGTCCCTGGGAGGCTCAGGGAAGGTGGCTGGCAGTGGGAAGCCGGGCACTCCCAGAGTCAGGGCCGGAGCTCTTGGGGGAGCACAGTGCCTGCAGGGGGCCTGAGGCCCCCACCATGCACACTCTTCCTTGGGCTGCAGGCCGTTCTCTCAGGCTGCCAGTCTTTGTTTCTCTCTCCACACTCTGCCTGTGTCTCGGCGCCAACACTCACTTGGCTTCTCCTCTGTTTACCTCTCCACATCCGTCAGCCTATCTGTCTTTTTTGGCCCCCACCCCACCCCACCCACAGCACAGGGCACTGTGAGGGTCGAGCTGGCCTGGGTGAGGCCTGAAGCCCAGCTGCTGCAGCTTCCATCTGCTTCCCATCCTGTGATATCGTCCAGCCAATTCCACTTGGCTACAAGCTGCTCTTCCAGACTCCAGAAGCTCAAGGAGCCCATGACCTTGCCCCGCGGCCACAGGAGGCAACCAGACTGAAGGGCAGGAGACAGCTGAGCAGACAGGTGGCCCAGCCAGGTGACGAAGGCCCCGCTCCCTCACAGCTTCCCAAGAGTCCCTGACTTATGACCTTACACAAACACCTCTACACACTGCATTGCACACAAATCAACCAAAGCTGTGCCCTGGTGGAGTGGCAGTTTGGTCAGCCACCTCTGGTCAAGCATAGTCCACATACATCCCAAGGAGCCAGGCTTGCATCTCGCGGGCCAGGGGGCAGAATAACCAAGATGAACAACTAAAATACAAATAAATAAAATGCTTCTTCCTCCTCTCCCTGCCTGCCTAATCAACTTCATACCTGCCTGCACCTTTCCTTTTAAAACCAACAAATCAACCAGAGTATTGAGGGATCCCCATCAGATCTGTCTCCTTGGACTGGGAATTGCACCCCAAAACCCTTTTGCATCTTTCAGTGCCTACCTCACCCATTCCGACCTCAACATGACTGCAGGAGTGATGGAGCAAAGGCCAGACAAGCCAACCCATGCCGATGAGCTGGCCAGCAAGTCTCTGCAAAAATGACGTCATGTTTCTGGAGACCCAAGGAAGAAGTCTGGCTTGGACATTTCAGGACTAGTAGGGGCAACAATGGGTGGCTGGGGAGTGGGGGGTGCCAGGAGGTCCTTAAGCAGTCCAAAGAACAGTCAAAAAGCGGTCAAAGAATGACACTGAACACATGGATTTCCACAAAAACAATGTGCAAATGTAGTTTTAAGATGAATAAAACACTTCTCCTAGACCCTTCCACTGTCCTAAGTCCCTCATACTAGACAGATTCTGGAGCTACCATGGCATAGAGGCAGAGGTGGGACATCTCTGATCAGCACCCTCTACTCGCTGCTACCGTGCCCATCAGTGACTCCACAAGAGTAGCTTCCAAGTGCTCAAGGGACAGGCCAAGACTGGGAAGAGAAGCAGAGCATATACGCACATGCATGCAAGTACACACACACACTTGCTGACAGTAATAGAGCATGGTGATTGAAAAGCCATTGTGACATCAGATGGCCTCTGAATCCTGACTTCCTCATATTGCCAGCTGTGTAGCTTTAAGCAAGGTATTTCACCTCTCTGTGCCATGGTTTCCTCACGTAAAAGATGGTAATAATAGCGATCTGCTGTATGAGGTTGTAGGGAAGACTAAAGAATATTAAAAGTGCCAGGAACACTATCCCACTTCAGAATGCCAGGGCCCACTTAGTCCTGGGCACAGAGACACTGCCCATTGGATACTGTGGAAGACAACTGGAAACACATCATTTCTGCATACTTCTATGTTTCCAATCATTCAGCACATAGTTAGTGAGTGTTTAAACCAATGCCAGGCTCCATTCAAATCACTAGGGATCCCACAAGAGCAAAGCAGACATGGACCCTCATCCTCCCTGCACTAAGGGCTAAGGAGAACCAGCCCCTAAACAGAGGTGACTTTTTCTAGGGAAAGCAAACCTGGGGTTTTCTGTGCCAAAACAGCTGGGACAAGTGGGTTCTCCATCATTGATACACTGCCCTGGTTTCTCAGTCAGATGTTACTGGGTGTACTTTAGCTTCTTCTTGACAACTGAAGGTCAAGCCCAGGAATAACAGTCTACAGAAGAAACCCAAGGCTCTTGAGGTGCTGGGATCCTCTGCCCCGGCAATCAACAGCCCTACACCTAGTGAATCTTCTGAGCCTCTGATGTTGTTCTGTGTGTGTGTGTGTGTGTATGTGTGTGTGTGTGTGTGTGTGTGTGTGTCTTGTTTGTTTGTTTCTTCCCATAATTAGGCCACTGGCTGGGATTCCAAGTGTTGTCAACTGCACCTGCTCCAGGAGCTGGTTTGCTGCTTGAATAGGTGGTTTCTGTCCAGCTGCTCTGCTCTGATGCAGCAGTTAATCTTGTGCACAGACGAAGGGTAGCAGGCTCCAAAAAGGCCCTGATGGGCTCTCCTAGGAACTTGATGTCTGGTCTCTGTGACACAGCTGAGTTCCTCAGGGTGGGACCTTTGTTTTATTCTCCAAACTGACCCAACACCTAGAAAAATGCCTACTATGTGGTAAAGACGCGAAACTCTGAAAGAAATGTACAGGACCCTTTGTGTTCTCTGTATCTTTTTCTGTTCACGTGGCTAAAGATAGTGAATGAGTGAAGAATCTCTGTGTGCATGTGGATGGGCAAGCCAAAGTGGATCAACCCTTGCAAATAGCCACTCCGACTGCCCTCCCACATCCCGCGTGTCGGGCGGTGGGCTGGACCAGCAGGAGAGCAGGTGGTGTGGAAGGGCAGGCTTTCCAGGTTCTGGAAGGGCTTGTTGGGGCTGTCCCCCATGAGCCAGTTGCCTGGCTCTGTCCTGCCTGCCCCGGCTCGGTAGAGAAACCATTGCTAAGGTCTCCTGACCCCTGGGGAAGAGAGGCAAGTTCTGAGAGCATTGAAGTCAGTCATCTCCCAGTGTACACCCGCTTTTGACCTGGGCAGGAGCTGGGCCCAGCATGTGGGAGATCCTCCATCTATCCTGGCAGATGGTGCCTGTGGAGACTCCAACGCACCTGTGCTAGCACGCACACATGCACACACAGCAGACAGCACAGGGCAGACCTGGTATCCTCCATCTGGCAACAGCGTCGGGTCCTCGGGGGCAGCCCAGGCTGGTCTCCATCGCTGAGTCACCGGGTGGGCAGTGTCTGGCAGGAACCTGATCTGACTGTTCAGCATTCCAGTTGACAAACCATTTCATGGCCCTCGTTTCCTTGAGCCCTCCTCACTTCCGGACGTATTGATACACATTTTATGAGGGAAGTGAAGCCTGGAGAAGGCAAGTGCCTGTGGTGGCAAAGCTCAAAGCTGAGGCTTAGCCCCAGCCCTCATGCAATCAGACATCCCCTACAGCTCACACCCTCATCTTGCGGACAGCAGAGGACAGTGACTTGTTCCAGGAGTCGGACAAGTCTGCTGAGGCCCGCACCCAACCCCACCAGATTTGTGGCTCTGGTCTGGTCAATTACGCTCTCTGAGTCTGACTATTGTCAATTGAAAATGAGGCAAGTGGCACTCACTTTTAGGGGCTGTGGTGAGGAGCGGGCAAGCCTCTGGAATTGGGGTTCTGTCACTGTGATTAAGGTTATGACAGGGATTGGCCTCACTGAGAAGAAAACCATCCTGTCAAAAATCAGGGTCCACCCTCCAGGGACGAGCCATGTGGCTGTGTACCCCGTTTCCCTCCCTCCCCCTGGGAGACTCTGAAGTCTCTCAGTTTCAGGGGAGCACCCCTTTCTTCAGGACAGGTTGGTAATGTCTGGGCAGTGCTGACTGAACTGGTGAGAGGACTGTCTTCTGGGTGAGCCCCCACCCTGTCCCTGGTAGTGTGAGGATAAAATGTCCTGAGCCATGGCAGCCACTGTGCAGACACGAGGCAAAGATGAAAAGAAGTCTGGAGTTTCTACAACACTGGAGCCTCAGGGCCCTGGAAGCAGCTTCCTCTCTTCAACTTTTCTAAGTGTGAGAAGCAGGCGCTCCGGCCAGTGTGAGCTGCTGCTTGAGGGGCTCTGTGATCTGAATGCAAAGCTCTTCTCACTGATTCAAGGAAACAAGAGTGTAAGCTCCCCAAACAGGGGTCGGGGGGCGGTGGGGGAGTGTTGCATCTTAAAGCCCCTGGCTTATACTTCCCTAGAGATGCTGTACTCAGCACAGAAATATGTGTGTGGAGTTTAGCTGAAGGAATGGTGTGTCATTATTTGAGAGTCTATTATGTGCCAGGAGCTGGGACACAAAGATGAAAGGGTTGACAGTCTAGACAGAGGCAGGCACTTAACAAACACTGTATAATACAATGTAGTATAGGGGTTCTAATATATGTCACATAGCATGTCACCTACAAATCGAATGTAATGACACAAAGTGATCTCTCATAGATCACATGAGAGAGTATCACATCATAGAATACTTTATATCATGACTTCAGAGTATATCATAGAAATTTCCCCTGAATTAGATCATTCATAACCCCGTAGTCAGGGCAGGGAGGTAGCCGAGTTACAGGGCTGGGGTAGGGGTCAGGGAGGGCTTCCAGGAGAAGCTGGACCTTCTAAAATGAGCAAGAGTTCGCTAGACATTCCAGGCAGAAGGGACGGCATGAGCACAGGGGCCAAAAATAGTTTGCGAGGAGTTCTGTGTTGCTGGGGTGTAAATTGGGACACGGAGTGACAAGCTGGAGCCAGATCACTGACAAGGGAAGGTCAGGTGTTCCTACCAGGGTGTCTGGCCTCTTGGCTTGCAGGGAGCAGGGGACTAAGGTGGTCAGACCTGGTTTTTGGCAGAGCTGCTGGGAGCAGCTCAGGTGGAGCCAGACTAAGCTGGGGAGCAGCTCGATCAGACCCTTAGGTGGCCATGAACTCCGAGGAGAAAGCAAGAGGGCCGTAAATGTCTCCCTATTGCAACCTCTAGAAATATTTATACTAGGAGCTCACAGAAGGTAGGGATTCATACTTTACCCAAGAGCCAGCTCTCTGGCCTACTGAAGCAGGTAGACAGGGGATGACCTGCCGAAGGACAGGTGGGGAAGTAGGGCCTGCTGGTGTCCCCCTGCTACAGGCCTTCCACTGCCGGGGATAGGGACTCAAGGCTGGGCAGAGCAGGCCTTGTCACTCCAAGGGAGGTAGCTTAGAACTCCTGACTTCACCCAGTGTCCTCTGGAAGCCTCAGGGCTAGAAGGCAATTTCTGGTCACTAAGCCAACTCCACATCACCTCCAGGAGCCTGGAGCCAGCTGCCATTCCTCCTTTTCCAGGTCCTCCTCACTTTTGCTCCATGAGGACCAACTTCACAGGAGACACGGGAGGGAGTTTAGAATTCACAAAACAATACCACAACCTTTGTGCCACTGATCCCTGGATGCCTCAGGGATGCAGGCTGGGCACCTCTCAGCTGTGACACTGAGCTAGACCACCAGTCACAGAGCCCTGGGGCAGAGCTGGCATGAGCTCCAGAGTCCAGAGTTGACACCTGCCCACAGAGGCAACAGCAGGGAGAGTGGCTCTTGCCCGCCCACACTGAGCCCCTGAGATGGTGAGGTGAATGCCCTGAAACGGCCATCAACGTAGCTATGTGGTCCTGCCGGAGCTGCCATCACTCCAACCAAAACTAGAAGGCGAAAGGAGAGAGGAGTGAAGAGGGGACCTGAGTAAAGTACAGGTGAAACGCAGATGTCCTCCAAGCCCAGCATCCCACCTGCCACTACACGGGTGACGGATTTTTCCACTGTGGAGGTAAGGGTCTGGGAGCCCCGGGGCCTGACAGGATGCGGTGTGTTGGTGGGCAGGCAACAGAAAAGGGGTTCAGAGATTTGAGAAAGGAAAAGGGAAACTGCTAGTCCCCAGCCCCTGACCAGTGCTCCTGGTCACATCACCAGCAGGGGACACTTGGAGACCATCCTTTCCACCTCCGTAAGCTACCTGGGCCTGACTCTTGGTTACTCCTTGGGATCCAGGGGTCTGAGGAAGGCGGCCAGGCCTTGCCTTCTCCTTGCCTCCCCAGTGCTGGCCTCACAGCTGCCAGCCCTGCCCTAGCGCCCCACAGTCCCCAGACAGGCCACCTGGTGACTGCTCCCAGGAGGTGCCCAGATCCAAGAAGACATCTCCCAGAAGCTTCTGGCAGCACAGCCAGTTCTTAAAAAAGGCTCCATGTCATCCTGCAGTCAGCTATGGGGCCCAGGCATTGGGGTGGTTATTAATGCCCCTGTTTTTCTGGAGCATTGCCATACTGCTCTCGGATGAGCCGATGGGGATCCCCATGGTGTCTCTGCTCCCCCACAGCCCTGCTGGGACCCAAACATCAACGGGCCTGGGCCCTGCCTACACATGTACTCCCAGGTCTCTTCTCTCTGTCCCCTACAGAGGTAATGGCTTTGAGAAAAAAAAAAGAAAGTTTGGGAGCATCCAGGAGAACTAATTAGGTGGCCTTCAGGCACCTTAGAGGAGGAAGAAAAGTCACAACTGGTGTAAGAAGAGGAAGAAACAACATTAAAAGAAAACAAGGGGAAGCAAAATAAAAACCAGAGATAAAAAATCAAGAGAAAACAGCGGCGCCTGAGAAACAAGCATTCCAGCCGCCAACTTTTACAGCGTCCAGCCCTGTTATTCATAAGCGAGTTTCCTCTCGCACAAAGGACCTTTTGCACGGTTTTCCCTGCTGCCTCCAAACCAGCTGCTCACGCTGTTGTATCCTGAGTGATGATGAGGCTCTGAAAGGGTTTTTTTGGGAACAGATGGCCAGGGGAGAGCTGGGGAATGTGCCAGCAGAGGGCTGGGCCGGCTGCCAAGGCCTGCGGTGGCTGAGTGCTTGGGCTTCCAGCTCGCGTGCTTTCCCTGCCCTCTGCCCTCCGTGGCGCCAGCAGGCCTTCCCAGCGAGCGCTCGGAACATCTGGAGTCTGGGGCTGCCAGGAGGGGGCGCCGCGGCGGCCGGGCGGGGGACCCTCTGTTCCAGCAGAGCTCCCATGGACTCACCACCAGGCCCGCCTCACAGAACAGCTAATCAAAACCACAGTGCCCGAATGGGAACCAGGCGCACTCCCAGCTGTAGCCAGAGGCCGCCAGGCGATTTAACCTGGTGTCAGGCCTCGCTGGCGGCGCAGTGCTGGGGGTGCTCAGGGCTGATGACACCCTGTCCCCCACCCAGCCTACCCTGCACCACCCCCAGTGCCACCACCAGTGGGTACTGGCTCCCTGCAGTTACATGGAGCCTCCACATGCTGCAGCCAGGCTGCTTACATAAGAACTGTGACTCCAGGAGAGATACTACACCCTGCATTGGCTGGGGGGGCCCTGGGGTGCTGGCCACCCTGCTGAGCAGTGTGTGAGCTTTGGGGCCCAGCAGACCTCTAGTGTTAGAGAGCTCAGAGTTTGAAACCAAAAGATACAGGCACAAACAGATGCACATGGCCTGGTCACATAGCCTTAGCCAAGTTCCTGCCTTTCTTTTGACCTCGCTTTTCCTTCTGTGCAATAAGGGACGTGGTCTCAGCTTCTAGTGCCATCAGGGTAGCGACACGCCGTGTGTGGGGCCTGGCGCACAGCATACACCCAATCACATGGTCAACCTGATTGTTTCTGGGAGTCTGCTTAGGAGCAGATCGCTGTGTTCAACCAAAGGTGATGCACATCTGTGGGGTGAAGTCATGAACTTCAACAGTCCATGGACTTCTGGGTTGACTGTTTGATGGTCCCCTTTAAGGGTGTAAGAGGGGTTGGGAGTTTGGGCTGAATTGCTGGAGAGAGAGGAGTCTCCCTATCAGAGTATTTTGTCCTCACTTGCCTTTTAGCTGCTCCATCATTCATTCATCCTGGGCACTGTTCTTTCCTGAAATACTCCTTCCTGGGGTTCCAGGTAAAGCTGTTAAATTCATGAGCTTTCCTTCCTGGTGTTCATGAGAAAATGCCAGCCCTTTCTCATTAAGATCTTGTTTAATTCTTCCTACAAGGTGGCAAAGAATGTGTGAACAAACTGGGAATCAGAGAGGTTAGGAGACATGGCCAAGGACATACCGCTAGGAGGTGCCAGGGCCAGAACCCAGACCCAGGCTCTGACCCCAGAGCTCTACACTTCACCTTCTGTGTGGTCTTCCCATGGGCCTCTCTGTTGGAGTTATGCACCTTAAAGTTAAATGACAGTACCACAGAGAACTGAGAAGAACTGTAAGCGTCTCTAAACTTAAAATGGACACTTTCTCCAGTGTCAGGACCCAGGACCCGTGAGCCTTTGTCGGACTTTCCGGAATGGGCAACTTGGCTCAAAGAGGCTCTCTAAGGGGTGGTCCTTTGAAGGGACTCTGTATTCCTAGCAGTGGTCAGTTAGAGCATTGGAGGGAGTTCCTTAGGTCTTTCGGAAGATGAATGCTGGGTTCTTTCCTGCTCTGCTCAAGATCTGCCGTTTTCATTCAAACACAGCATGCTGGAGAGAAGGGTGGGGCCCGTGAGTGCATGTCAGTAAAAGGAGAGGGCAGGAGGTGGTGGAGAGAGTGTGAAAGGAAAGAGGAAAGTGGAGCTTCGACTACACTGGGACCACCAGGAACATCAGAGGGCCGCCTTCTGCATTCTGGGAAAGCTGGCTCTGGGCTCACCTGGGAGGCTCCCCAGCCACCAATCCCGCCAGCCCAGTCCCTGCCAGACATGAGGACTAACGGTGTCAAATGTGAGAGGAGAAACAGCAGCTGAGAGAACACTCCGTGTTAGAACAAACAGCTGGTGACAAACGTCTATGTAATTGGAATGCCAGGGAAAATAAATTGCATCCATTTTTATGACTAGAAGGGAATTTGGTGGTGGTTTCCCACCCACCCTTTTTCCCAGCAAAGAGGGACTCCGTGGGCTTTGAAAGCAAATGGTATTTAACTCAAGAACTTGGCCCGGTGGATTTCGAAATAGAACCTCTTTGCACCCACCCCACGTCCATGTGGGAGGCAGGAGAGGGAAGTGGTGGAGCCCGGGGACACCGCTCTTACTGGCTAAGTGATCCTGGGTGAGTTCTTCAGGGCTCTGAGCATAGATTTCATTATTTGTGCGATGGGACAACTCTGGCCCCTCACAGGGTTGGCAGGAGTCTACAAAGCCAGGAGCACTAGGCACCACGATGCCCTGACTGAGGTCCCAGTGGTCTCTGAGAGACTTGCAAACCTGCAGGATGCCTATGGTGGGGAGAAAAGGAGGGAGGCCAACACATTTAGACAGAAAAGGGGGCTGAAGCGAAGCAAGCCGCAAACTGGAAAGCACTACTTAGAGCTTACGGCTACAGCTCACCTTACTGAGGTGGCGACAATGTCTCCAGGGGGTGACTGTGTGCATGGCGGGTGGGGGTGGAGCTAGGACAGTGCCCCGCGGTGGGCACTCTGGGCCAAGGGCTGGGTGCAGCCAGAGCAAGGGCTCTTTGGATTGCCTGGCACAGCCCAGGGCTTGGGAAGAATCCACAGAACAAGTAGGAGCTACCCGGTTCTGCCTAAAGCCTGAGTCAGGCCCCGGACAGTGAGGGGCCCCTCAGGAACAGCCTCGGCCCCCACCCATCCTCTTGACCCAAAACCAACATGCCACCTCAGCTCAGTCCCGGCACCAAAGCAACGAAGTTTATGTCCCAAAAGTTCTTCCACAGAGGAGTCAGGCCCCCTTCAGATACACCACCAAGGACAGCCATCTCTACCTACAATGCAGCAGGGAAAGGAGGGCAGACGCGAGTCTGAAGAGGCTGACAGCAGAAGGGCCTCCTCTGGCTCCTGATCACCCACAGGGTGGGAGCAACCTCTGGCCTTGCAGTCAGCTCTCCTGGGCTGAGCCAGCCAGCTACACTCACACAGCCCCAGGGGTCTCTAACAGGCTGCCCAGGCCTCCAGTACAGATCTTAGCTCTTGGCATTAAGATTCATTTGATCTCTCCCCACCCCTAACTCAGGTCTGTAAACAACTCGAGGGGACTTACTGGTTATTTATCACTAGGGCTTAAACTCTGCCACCAGTGTTAGTAGCTGTTAGTGTTATTATTATTAATACTCAATGGCTTAAAATTGCTGCAAGCGGGGGTACCCTGGACTGTGGGAAATTGATCTTTTCCTATTCCACATGTCTGGCAATGGCCACCCAGCCCAGGTGTGAAACAGCTCTGTTACTCTTCTTCCTCCTCCTCCTCAGCTCCCAGGAGTTGCTGCTTCAAAAACAGGAGCTGCAGAAATGTGGCCCTGAGCCAAGTGCTTAACATGCATTATCTCCGGCTGCAGTCTCGGAGTAGAACTGAGCTCTCCAGAGCCTTCTACTCCTCCTGCCTGTCTCCTGCTGGGCAGCCTCCAAAGCGGGCCTCTCTGCACCACTGGGGCTTCCCAATGGGGCTCTGAACCCTCAGTCATGTCCTGTGAGGTCCAGAGATGGAGAACTGGCCAGTCAAGTGGTGTGGGTCACCCAACCCCGGCAGGGAAGGTCTGAGAGGGACAAAAGGTCTCCCTCTGAGCCTGTCACTTATATTGGTATGTTCTCTAGTTTCTTCCTCTCTTTGCTTTCTAGCTCCCCTGTTAGGACATAAACCTGGCCCACTCTCATGCCCAGCCCCTCAGGTAGCTCTCAGTGACTGCAAAGGAGGGGTACCAGGGGCTTGATCTGAGCCCCAAATTCATATGCCCTCCGTCATACGGGGAGAGCATGGAGGGTTAGGCACCCTCCCACTACTGCCTGAATACCCACCACAGTGTCTATGTGCTCATATAGGATTCCCCAGTGTGGAACTCACTAGAAGGCCCAATAACATTGAATGAATGAATGAACAGAAAAAAAAAAAAACAGGGAGTGAATAAATCATTGGTTCTGTTAACAAAGCAGAGGTCAACCCCAGGCCACTCAGGGCCACTGAGTTGGTCACTAGGCGCCATCCCTGAGGATCCTTGGAGCTCACCTACCTGCAAGGTGACAGTAATGCAGGAAAACACAAACAGTAGGAATGGGGTGGCCTGTGAACCCCCAGGGCAGAATGTCAGGGCTAGAGAAGCCCTCAGTTGTCCCAGGGGCTCTGTCCTGCCCCTCCCTCTAAGGCACAGGGCTCTGGCTCTGGCAGCTCCAGGACAGCCAGTCTGAGGGCGATGGGCAAGTAAGCTGCCCCTCCCCCACCCTATCCCCACCCCGTGCCCTGCTGAGGCAGAACCTCTGCCCAAGGGTCAGACTGGAAAAGATTTTAGAATCACTGATTCCACTATGTCCAACTGAGGCTTGGAGAGGTAAAGAAGCGGCCCCAGGATGCCACAGAGGGTATGTGGTGAGCAAGGATGGGGAACTTAGGGCTGTTTGATGCTCTCAGTCATACCCGGCCATCTCAGTCCCCCAGTCTGGACAGTAGGGAGATGGACCAAAAGAGGTCTGCAGTGTCTTCTATCAGGGGGAATTCAGGGGAAGCCCACAGCTTGTCTTTGCTGGCAACTTCACCACTCCCTCTCCTTCCCTCCCTTCCCTGTCTCCAGCCTGGTCCCCAGCCCAGGACACTGTGCTCTGAAGGAGTAACTGGGAAGGGAGGGGCCGCAGCCCTCCTGCCTTGGCTGGGTGAGGGGGGGACTCTGGGGAGGGAGGACCGAGGGCTTAGATGGAGAGAATGCTGCTTGCCCACTCTGCCTATCCACACCTCCAGACCGCCCAAATGCCAGGGGAAGTTCACCAAGAGTTTACAAACCGCCTTTGTCACAGAGCACTGCATGGAGCCATCAATCACACCCTTAATTTACCCGCGTCACTTTCCAGAGGAAAGCAGCCCTGCGAGCAGCCAGGGGCGCTTCCTCTCTCCCCTAGCCAAGGAGGGTTTCCTATAATCGGTCCATGCTAAGCGACTCCCAGGAATGCAACGTGCAATTACTGCAGCAGCAGCAGCAGCGATGGGCTGCGAGGATGCTCAGTGTCCATCCCGGGTATAGACAGGCACGTCCAAGGAAGGCCTCCCTGACTTGGAGCCCAGGGCCCTTGGGAAATCCAGAGAACCCAGAAAGGGGCTTGCCTGATATGGGGGCAGGGGAAGGGCTATCAGGGATAAGAGGGAGGGGCAGGTCAGGAAGGAAGAAAGGGAGGATGGAGAACACCAGAGTCACTGGGCTCCTACCTAAAGTGCCCAAGGGAGCCAGACATCTCTCACCACATCCACTCTCCTCATAGATGTAGACTGGGTCCTGCCCTCTCTCTCCCTCTAGCCTTGTGGCCACAGGGTGGCCATGCCTCGCTCTGCACTGCCTAGCAATGACCCCGCAGCTGGAAATGCTAGAAGCATAAGCCATCTGCTAACATAGCTGGGCCCAACACCCTTCCTCCTGTCCTTCTCCCTCCAAACACATCAGGCTTGGTACAATCTGTTCCTTCTGCCTGATGTGCTATTCCCTGCTCATTTGTCTGGTGGCCTTTTAGTCCTCTGGCTGGTCCCAGCTCAAACATCACTTACACTAAAATGCCCTTTCAAACTCCTTTGAGAAGGAAAGGCAACCTATCCCTCCTCTGCCAGGCCTTCCAGTTCCTTCAGCACAGGCCTCTGGGACCTCCTCACCACACTGTCCCGCCCTTACCTACTGCAGGAGGGTCTCAGGCCATCCTCTGAGCTGTGGGGACTGGGACCACATGTTTATCATCAAACCCAGCCCTGCCCGGCATGGCTGCCACATGACTAGGGCTCAGCAGATCTCTCTAGAATAAATGCATGAATACCAACCACCTTAAAACATAGCCCTAGGTAACCCACAGGCCAAGTCGCATTCTCAAAATATGCCAGAGGGCTTTCCTGGGCTGTCACCTTGCTCAGAGGATGCTGATAAGACATCTACCAGGGGCTGTGTGGGGAATTCAGCACCACAGCACCAGTACATAAGGCTAGAAAGGGCTTCGAGAGGCCCTGGGTGACTGTCCAAGGTACTCAGCAGTCCCATTACCAGGCACAGGGTCATGTCCATAATCCCAGGGAGACCAGGAGTACTGAAGCGGGGGGACCCCAGCAAACCTCCAAAAGTCCAATCTCGTACACTTTGAAAACCAGGGTGCCTAATGGGCACCCCAAGCTCCGGTTCCTGCCTCCCCATCCTCCCCCACAGGCTGTGCCTGGGTGGCTGGCGCATACCTTGCGCTTCTTGGCACGTCCCTCGGCCTGCAGGGTGCGGGTGCAGCGCTGCACGCACTCGGAGAAGCTGAGGTTGCTGTGGTCAGCACTGTAGTCCAAATCGGCCAGACGCGCCAGGGACAGGATGTAGTTACAGGCGATCCTCAGGATGGCCAGTTTGGACAGCTTCTGCCCATACGAGTAACAGGGAACCTGGGGGAGAGAGCAAGTGTCAGGACGGGCTGCAGGGGTCTCTGTGCTAGGCATAGCCCCAAGGGGCACCCTTGCAGGGCCGGGGGTTCAGTGCTCACGATAGTGGATACACGGCCTGAGAGGGGCTGCTGGGCAGAGGAGGAGCCTGTCTAAACATTCACGCAGATTCTATTACACACACACCCTCTCAGTTCACACACGCACACACACATGCACACACACACACACTCTCAGCTCATCCACTCACACTCTGAGAGCTCTCTGCAGTCCCATTTTCCAGGGAAAGAAACTGAGGCTGCCCTTGTCAGAATCACAGGCTGACAGTCTGCGAGTCAGTCTGAAGGACGCAGCGTGAACTCCCACCATGACAGAGCTCTGTCCTCCACCCTCCCTGAGAAGTAATCTCTCCGAGAGAACAGTTTTTTTAGATGCTGTTCCATCCATTCACTCATTCAGTGACACTTGCTTGGCTGGGCACTGAATGCCAACCATGAATACTAACTTGACTTCTGCCTTCAGACAAACTCACAGAGTGATGCTACAATGTCATACAGAGGCAGGTAGAAGGGACTCTGGACACATCTAGGAGAGTACTAGTGCCCAGCTGGGAAGGCACACACATGATTGGCTTCCTTTTCCTTTCATCTTTCCCTTTTTCTGTCCTGTAGACCTGGAGTGACATGAGGCACACAACAGGTACACGACACACACAACCCCAACCAGACTTGATGCGTCTGTCAATGATTCATCACCAAAGAGATGCTAATTGCACAGGGATTTGTGCCGGGTGGAGAGGTGGAAACCCTAGCTTCATAGCGTTGTCTACCAGTGTTTGTGCTGCGTGAGCAAAAGCCTACAGAGATGACAGCGGGTCCTGTGTTGTGATGTGGAAACATCCCCACAAAGCCCAGATGGCCAGGAGAAGCAGAGCTGGAGCCAGGCCACCGTGCCTGCTCACCTCCCTACCCTGGGTCCTGAGACGCAGAGCCATGGTTTGCTGTCAGCTGTGAAAATCTTTCAGCAGCCAACGAGTCACCCCTCCCCAGGCTGGGAAACCCAGAGAGGGGCAGAGAGCTACCAGAGAGAACATCAGCTGTCTTGCACGCCCCCTTCCCACCACCCGCTCCCAGCCTGGCTGCGGCTCAAACAGGTCCAAGAAAAAAATCACAGAACAATGCACTTTGCCTGTTCCCAACCAGAGTCCAGAGATCCTGCTTTTTCCTCCCGAACAAATAAACAAGGTCTGCAGGACAGAAAGCTTCCAGGACTGATGAGGCAAGAGAAAGGGTGTCAGGAGCCTGGCCCAGCACCTAGGCCTCCTGTGCGTCCTGGCAAGGCATGTGCCCACCTGGTGAAGTCTCTGAGCACACGTGTGCTCTGTGACACAGGGCCCTAGCACCGATTCACTCCGAGGCCAGGCTGGGTGTGCGCCAGCTCTTGGAGTTCTTGTCCCCTGAACAGCTGGGCTCTCCTGACAGCAGGGAGCAGGGACCTGTAAGTGGAGATCCAGAATCATTACAGGACTAGAGGGCAACAGATAAGTCAAGGCCAACCTAGTAGCTCCTGTGCCAGCTTATGGGCCGGTTTTATCACAGATGAATCACTCTGTTCCATCGCATCTCTCAAAGTCCAGGTCTGAAAAGACAACCATCTATGAGCTCTGGTTGTATTTCTGGCAGTATAGGAGTGATTTACAGGTAGTTTTATCCCACTTAAATCCTTCCCCCCATTGCACAGGAGGAACGGAAAGGTGGCACATTTGGCCCCTTATCAGATTACTAACAGCAGGAGGGAGACAGACACAGTCTGCCCAGTGCCAAAGAAGGCACAGGGCCCCTGGGCTCTCCAGCTACCGTATATGGAACACCAAGGGCACCTTTCAGTCACCTCACTCCTTCTTCAGGACCTTGGCTCACATAGAAAATTCCAGATCCTCCTAGTGCTCACACCAGCAGCACCACCATTCCCAACAGCCACTGGGAGTCCAGCTGGGGTTGTGGCTGCAAAGTAAACATCTAGGGTCTGCTTGTGCTTCTGGGAGAACAAGGAAGGGTGGAAAGAGCTGGTCTGAATCCTAGGCACTTAGCAGGGGTGGGGCATTAGGCAAGTACTTTCACTTCACTGAGCCTCAGTTTTCTCATCTGGAGACTGGGGGTAACAGTGTGTCTGTGCCTTCCATGACAGTTGGGACCAAGCCAGTCCTGGCTGTTCACTGTGATGACAAAGTTCCAATGGAGGGCTGGGACTTTTGAATACAGTGCCCGTAGTCATCTTTGTACAGGCCGCTGGGGTAGAAATCATCACTTTTCACTTTCCAGAAAAGCATTTGATGCCCAGAAGGGGCAAGCATCCCTGTGCCTATCAGCTGGTGGGAGATGATCTAGGTTTTGAACACTCACCTAAGCTGGGCTCTTTCCAATTAGCCAGAGTAGCAGCGTGGGGATTGGTCTAATCATCTGTCTATACATAAGGTAGGGTAGCATGCAACCCATCCTTCTGAGCTGGAAATGGAGAATTCTGGACAGACAATCCTCCAGAACCCCAGTCTTTGTGCACTATCTCCGTGAGCATTCATGATAAGGCCCAGAGTCCATTCATCCAACCACCCACAGAGGACCCCACTGCAGTGATCTGCTGACCTTTGTCAGAGGACACAGGCAAAAGGGGACAGTGCCAGTTCCAACTCTTGACAGACTGCCCAACTTCTGGAAGGTCAAAGGACTTGCCTCTTGCTCATCTCACAAGAATTTCTAAGTTTCTAAGGAACAGATTTGGGGATTTTCACAAGGTTCCGCATGCCCCCAAACCATTCCAGCCCACCCACTCCAAGTGGGATTCCCTCCTGTCTCCAGAAATCAGGAAAAAGTGAGACGGGTACTGGCCTGGGAGCCTAAAAACCTGGTTCTACTTCTGGGCATCCACATGACTTTAAGCAGAGCCATAACCTTAAAGGATTTCAGTTTACTCACCAATAAAATGGGCATCAGAATACCTGCTACCTCAGAAGGAGATCACAGTGGACAAATGCAGGAAAGTGCTTCAGAGAAACCAAGCCAAGAGCCTACCCGTCAATGCAGGAGAAAGGCCTCATTGCCCAACGCCCTCTTGCCTCTGTGACACATTCTACCTACCCTTCAGAGTCAGACCAAGGCGCGCTCCTGGAGGCCCACTAAGACCCCTGGACCACAGAGCTCCAATATGCAGTGACTACCACACATGGCTGAGCACCTGATTCCATTTGAAATATCCTCTAATCTTATGTCGGTGAGAGCTGTATTCCTGGGCAAAGTTATTCAAGGTCCTTCTCAAGTTCTACCAAAACAGGTTCTTTAAAGTCCCAACTTTCTACCCAGCAAAGAAGCTGGACCCTGAGACCCTGCCCAGCAAAGCTGCCACTCCCCCATCCCAGCTGAGGGGCTTCATGCTTCAAAGGGAGAGAGGAAATACACACACACATATACACCAGATGCCCCAAGGGTGAGCCCGTGAGGGCTCAGATGGCCCATGAGTCAGGAGGTTCTGCCAGGAGGCCAAGGCTCCAGCTCTGGCCTCTCCCCTCACCCACACAGCACGGCCAGCCTTTCCCTTCCACCCCCTCCCACCTGGCCCAGAGCAGCCCTGCATCTGGGCCAGGCCCAGCTGTGCACACATGGCCTTCACATGAGGCAGTGGGGAGGGCCCTGTGCAGCTGGGCTGGTGACATGCGCTACAGCCAGACCATCTGCCCCACATACCCACTACCTGGCCCCACTGCCATGCACCACCCGAGACTAGAGGGCTCTCCCCCACCTGCACCCCTGTGGCTAAGCAGCCCTCCCCCTACTATCACTCCTTTACTGGTTAGGAGGAGAGTGGGTGAGACAGCACAGGAGGCTGTCTGGCTTCCTTGCGCACAGGGTGGACAGCTCCAGGGTGTTCAAGAGGCTGAGGAGCAGAGTAAGGCCCTGGACCCTGGAGGGACTCACTGACTCTGATCTGAATCCAGACTCTCCAATGACAGTGGTGTACCGCTTTGCAGGCTGTGACTGCATCATGCCAAGGTGGCACTAGCACGCTGGAGTCTAGTGAAAGGCATGCTAAGGAGATAGGAGATTTGCAGGGCAAAACCCACAAGGCCACAAGGGGTGGCCAGAGGCTATGAGACCTCAACCAGTTTACATAAACTCTCTGAAGCTGTCTCATGTGCAAAATGGGGCAGGGGTTGGGGGGCGGAGTAATAACAATACCTATTTCAGTAAATGAACTAATGTACACAGCGTACTTAGTACTGTGCCTGGCACAACATAGGTACCTGGGAAATGGTAGTGTCTATGATTGTTTTTAATGATTAAAGAGTTCTTATTTCTCTATCTGTCACTTTTTTGCCGAGTACTGAGGACATTACACATGCTTTAAAAATGTTCATCCCTTTTGCAGCCTCCATTCCTTTCTTCATTTGCTCTTTGCAAGAAGCTGGCAAAGGTAAGAGTTATCACCGTTTTCCAGCTTTCCATCTGAGGGCCAGAGAGAGAGAGGATGACTTGTCCACGGTCACACAAAAAGCAAGCTATGACTCAAACCCTAGCCTCCCCACTCTGAGGCCAGTGCTCTCTTTTCATCAGACCAGAAAGCCACTCAGGGAAACCAAGCCCCGGGCCAGAGCATAAGCCCAGCACTGATCTCAGTGCTGCATTAGCCAAGGCCTCCTCTCGGGCAGCACCATCCTCCTTCTTTCCCTCAGGGCCCATTTTCCACAGCCTGAGCCTAGATTCACAGCGATAGCCATCTGTATTCATATGTGTGTGTGTGTGTGTGTGTGTGTGTGTGTGTGTGTGTGTGTGTGTAACATTGGAGACTGAGGACTCTCTTGATAGGATGGGTGCTGTAGTCATAGGGGTGTGGTGGAGGGGGGGCTCAGCCTTGGGCTCAGTGACCAGAAGTGCCCCAGTTTTATTTCTTTTCCTCCCAGACAACAGGCGGATGCACACTATGTCCTAGGAGGCTTTCTGGGAAAGGACAGGATGGTTTGGGCAAGGAGGGAACAAACAGGAACAGGCCCTTTCCTGGCCAGGTATCAATACACAGTAACGAGCCTGTGTAATGATCAGGTATGTGTGCGCACACACACCCTCGCCTTGACTTTGACCCTTTAAGATAGACCTTCCTGAGAGGGAGGATAAAGTAAAGGAGACCAGGATTAACAATCTCATCTCAGAGAGTCCCCTGAGTGGACACCCAATACCACAGTGAGGGTGGAAGAGCCTATGACACTGACGACATTATGGGAAGCATTTGCCCAGGTGAACATTCCAAAAATAGCTGTCACCTTCCCTAACACAGTGTTTTTGGATTTGTCTTCTTCCTTCCACTCCATAAAATGGGCTAATTCGACCTGACAGGGATGTTAGGATCAAATCAGATGGAATTCATTGTTGAAGAAGTTCAAGCCACTGGACAAATGAGAGGTGACAGGACACTCAGAAGCCATGGATATCTCTCACTCACAACTGAGACAGCTGAAGGAGTAAAAGGGCTCTGAACCGGTGGCCAAAGGACCTTTGTGTCAGCCCTGCACTGCTACATCCCCTCTGTCATGCACAGGGCCTCCCCATTTTGGGAGGGGCTTCTGTAAGTTGCAAGCTGAGCGGAGGGGTAGGCTCTGTCTGCCTGTCTGTCATCCTCCTGTCCTGGGGACTGGGTTGCAGGGCACTTCAGAGGCTACAGCCCTCTCCAGGAATTCAGACACATACTCACTGCTCAGATGAGACTGACTGTTTCCCTGGGTCCACTACCCAGCTGTGGCTGTAAGCAGTGCCCCAGTCTGGTCTGTGACAGCTACTTGACCCCTCTACCCCAACTCACTGACCAAATGTCCTAGCCAAACCCTAATAAGACACATTGGGCTCAGGTCATGTGTCCTCTTTCTGAAGGAGTTCAGTTACCTTCCCATGGATTGACACAGCCAACACAGCCCACCCACCCTCAGGAAGGGTGTGGTCTAAAAAGATCATGTTTTCGGAAACATTTTATTGTTGGTTAAAGCCCAGAGAGGTTGAGTAACTTCCCTGAAGTAACACCAGAACTCTGCTGCAGAATAAAAAATCCTAACCACTCAAACCAGTTACCTCAACCCTTCCCCAATGCCCAGTGTGGGATGGGGGCACCTACCACCCTCTTCTCTGAGCTCCCTTCTCTCTCAGACAATGAGAAGCAGAAGCAGAGAATCCCTGGTGAGTCCCAACCTTGTCTAAAGTGGAACTGTAAAACCACCCATGCCCACTTTGGGTAATTCCTGGACGAACATTCTCCCCCATCACCGCAGAAGACATAGATAAGGGCAGCCCCCACAGCCCCCCCCCCATCAGAAGCCTGTGACCCATCCTAGAACTAAGCTTCGAAGACCCTCCAACCAATCAGTCCCCTCAGCAGACCTGCCTGCTTCAACATGAGGTGAAGGGCAGCAGTGGCATACTCCCATCATCCAATTTCTGAGGCTGGCCCTGGGAAGGGACTGAAGGCTTATAGCCCAGTCCTTAAGGGGACCAGGGCTAGTGCAGAGCCCACAGGAAACCTGAGTAGAGGGGCATCCCTACTGGGAGTTAGGGGCTGGGACTTGACAAACTCCCAATGGAATTGCGGGACCCTTATATTCTGGCAACCCAGGACAGCCCCTCCAGAGCATTGCAGACCTCCTTAGAGCTAGACCAAGCCAAATACCCCAAGGAGGAGGGTCTTCCTCCCTTCCCTGCCCAAGACAGATTCTCACATTGCCCTCTCCACTCCCCACCGCGCCCCAGAGACTCCAGGGGGACATATACTCACTGCTACAAAAGTGAATTATGAGGGTTGAAGTGAGACGCTCAGAGACGGTTACAAGGTGGGGGGTGGGGTTGGGGTGGGGACGGGGACCAGGGCGTACCCGGACCAGAGATCTCCAACCTTCATCCTCCACTTTGCAAACTAAGATCCATACCAACACTGTGACAAAGGTCACTGCCCAAGAAGGGCCCAAATCTGTCCGGACCCTGGGACGGCCAACTTTCCCATTACACACAATTCATCCCTTCTGAAAGTTCCCAGGCCACTCACCCACCCACTCCGGCAATCGTCCCCGGGCGCAGTGAGGGTGTGCGGCCGGGAGCCGGTACCTGCTTCCTGAGCGCCTCGAAGGCAGCGCTGATGGTGTGCACTCGCGTCCGCTCCCTGGCGTTGGCCAGGAGCCTCCGGGTCTGCTGCAGGGCTTTGATCTCGGAGGAGGCGGCAGTCGCTTCGCCCAGCCGTTTCCTAGGCGACGCGGAGGAATCCGGGTGGTTATTGTAAATTACGTGTGAAATTGACGAGTAGGAACTTTCCCCGGGGCGCGTGGGGGCCGCCGGGCGCGCTGAGGTCTCCGCGGGCGCAGGAGGAGCGGACGGCGCGGGGCGTGCAGGCGGTGCGCACAGCAAGATGCGGGGACGCAGGCCAGGCTCCCGGAACGGCTGTGCCTCGGGACCTCCAGGTACCCGGCCCTGGGGCGCTGGAGGCGCTGGAGGCGCTGGAGGCGGCGGCTGCGTGGGGAGTCCTGGCCCCACTGCGCCCGGGGCAAAGCCGCGTTTTCTCGCGTCCAAGACCTCTGGCGCCCGGGCGCCCCCGCGCTCCCTGGTCATGTCCGCGCCCCCACCTGAGGGAACGACCGGCGCCACCGAGGCTGGCACCGGAGCCGGGACCGACTGCAGTCGCTGGGTCCTGTCCCGCAGCCCGTTGGTGGCGGTGGCGCCGTGCTCCGGCGCTTCCAAGTCCAATCGGAAAGTTTTATAGCCGTTCGCGCGCCGCGCCGGCTCCTTGCCTTTCCGCTTGAGCTTCTTGAGGCCGTTCAGCTCCTTCACGCACACGGTCTTCCACGGCCCGTCCTCGAGCACCGGGATGTGCTTCATGGCGCGGGCAGCGCGCGAGGCAGGGGCGTGGGGCTACCCGGGACGCGCGCCCGCCGCGCTCGCTCTGCACGCCGCGCGCCGGCTCTGCCCGGGCGGCCGCCGCGCTCAGCGCCTGGGAGTCTCTCGCTCTCCCCCTTCTCCCTCCCTCTTTCCCTCCCTCCCTCCCTCTCTCCCCCTCGCCCGGGGCAGCTGCGCCGCCGGCTCCGCGGAGCCGCCGGGCTGTCCGTTCCCGAAGCGCTCAGAGTGTCATCTGAAGTCGCTGCCGCCTGGCCAGCATTTCTGGAGAACGCCCGCTGCGCTCCATCTGTGTTTGTTTAGCCTCAGTTTACACAGAAGCCCAGTTCTCGAGATCAGTCAGCGCCGCCGCCCGGAGAGGAGGCAGCTCCCGCCGCCGCCGCCTCCCCAGCCCCGGCCGCTCGAGCCGCGAGCGCCTTTAAAGAAACAGGAAGCATTTTTCAAAACAGCTGGGCTCCCGGCCGCCTCCTTTGTCCGCGTCCTCTCTACCTCCCCCCACCCCCATCCCTTCTGCCCAGAACCTGCCTCCTCTGACCCGCGCTCCCCGCCCCAATGCAAATCGGGGACGCTTCTCTTTTCCCGGAGGACGGTCTGCCCGGGGTAGACCTGCCCTGAGCACGTGGCTTCTGTGCCCTTCGGCCCTCCCTCAAATCAGCGTTCTCTGCTCGGCATCGCCGACCTCTTCGCGGTCGCAGCACGGACCTTCCGCATCCAGAAGCTCCCCGGCTCACCAGTAGAAGGAAAAACCGAGCCGCCGCTTCTCCTGGGGGAGGGGAGGGCTGTGAGTGTCCGTGGGGGAGGGGAAAGGCTCTTGAGTTGCACTTGACCCTCGGTCGCATAGGTTGAAACGCCACCCTGGGTCACTGTTGGGAGAAGGCCTGTGTGATAGGGAGACGGGCCCTGAAAAGAAACGTGTTTTCCCATAGTCCCACAGCGCTTCAAGAGACCCAGGAGGGAGGAAGCTTCGGGTTTAGACAGACCTGGCGTCTGTGAGAATCTACATACAGCCTTGCCCAGGCTGCCCAGTAAGCCAGGATTTACTCATCTAGGAGATGAGAAATGCTGAGCATCAACACCCAAGTCACAGCCTTTAGTTGCTGTGAGGAATTAAGCACTAGGCACTAGGAGGTGCTGGTCCAGTGTAGCTTGGTGATGATTATTGATGACAGAGGCAGAATCACTACTAGAGGATTCAAACCCCAGCTCTGCTATATCCAAGTGGAGTGTGACTTTGGGCAAGTCACTGAACCCCTTGTGCCTCCCTTCCCTCCTCTGTAAAATGGGGGTGATAATTGTACCTTCCCTGTGAGGTGGTTGCAAAGATTGAGCACATTATGTGCAAAGCACTCGGAGTAGTGGCCAGTACCAAGTGAGAAGTTTACAAGAACCCTTTGTTATTGGCAAGGGACAGATGTCTACTCCCCAGACCCTCAGTACCCTGTACCATTCTCCTGGAGATTCTGGAAAGAAGAGGTCAAATGAGTGGCCCCTCGCCTGAAGCCACCTACATGAGGCCTTGAAGAACCAGCATAGCAGAATTATATTCCTTCAAGATTCTCGTGGCAGTTCCTCCAAAGGCAGTGTTGGATCCCAAAAGCAGTTTAGGAGAAGATGAACCCTTGACCCTGGCCTTGGGCTCCAGCCTCAGCAGCCACTGGCATCTTCATTTTTTGTTTTCAGATCTCCACTCCTGCTCCTAGACCCACCAGAGATGGTGGGGCTTTTCCTGTGAAAATGCAGGGCCCACAAATAGGCCAGAGTGCCCTCCCTCCTCCACAGGAGAATGCCCTGGGGTTGGGAGTAGACAGATGACACCAGGGTCTGGTGTGTAGGACCCTGGCAGATAGGTTGGGGGTCTAGGCTGAAAGTTCAGGATCAAGAGCATAGAGTGGGGTCAGACACTTAAAAAGCCAGGACCTTGGCTTTTTAACTATTAAACTCCTTGACCATGGGCAAAACATTTCATCCTACTATAGTTGTGCTTTCTCATCTCTGCTGGAAGACAGTATTCTGTCCAGCTGACCTCTCAAAGCAGTTGGGAAATAAAAAGAGATTATATGTCTATAAGGATCCTACATAGTCTTCAAGCAAAATGCACATGTCTACATTCACACCCAGACAGACACACAGAGGCCTGCATTTTCCTAAGTAGAGTAAATGTAGTCTTATTCTTTCCCAGGGAGACGAGTCTCAGCATAAACATACATGTGGTCCCCAAGGCACCCGCCTTCCCTGGACACCCAGCACCTTCCTGCACCTTATCACTGTCCTGAAGACCAAGGGTATACCCAGAGAGACGCCCTCATTCTCAGCTGTTTCCCCACCGACCCGGGACCCCTAGTGTGTTGACCTTTGTTTATAGGTCTCCTTCATCTCCCCTCTGCGGAGCATACTCTTCCTTTGATGATGCTCCAGTGTCCCATCCTTCTGTAAGCCCTAGCTCATCACCACCGTCCCCTGCCGCTCTGGCTGGCCTCTGCACATGCGCACTCACAGGTGTCACTGTAACTTATCCTCCACTGTGGACTTGACTGACCCCCTAGGCGTGTGATCCCGAAAGGCTGCTCTGTCCTCCCTCCCTGTTTCAGGAGTTGGAGTCCTAGCAACCTCTGAAGGACAGCTAGCTCATGCCCTTTACATATTTCAGATCCCAAGCAGAGGCTGAGACCCCCGCTTGCCCCTAGCTTGTACATCTAGTCAATCAGTGGCAGAGATGGAGAGAAAGCCAAGTCCCCGCTCCAGAGCAGCTAAGATACTCCGAACGTGTTTCCTCTTCTGTACAGTGGAGATGACAGGAATGTGCCTCATAGTGAAGGTGAGGACATCAGCGAAGCTGTGTTGTACCGCGTTGAACAAGGCGCGTAAAGTAGTGAGAGGTGGCCCTTAGCATCCTGGGTCCAGCATCAGGCTTCTTGCTCCCTTGCATCTGCCCTCTGACTTTGGGATGCAGGTGCAGGCTGGGGTATCCATAGCTACTTGGAAATGTGGCGGGACCAAAGTCAATCTGTAAAGAGGCCAGGCTCTATTCCAGGAAAATCACTTGACTGAATATCAAGGGGTAGACTGCTGGCCTGAGTTCTTCTGCAGCTTCCCTAAATTAGAGGAGAGCCCCTTGAGATGCTGAGCTGGGCAGAGGGGAAGGGAGAGGAAAGGAATAGTGTTGGGTGGAGGCAGAGCAGAACTCAGACTGGCTCCAGTCTCCCAGGACATGCTCCTCCCCCTCCCCAGGCTGCCTATACCTCTGGTCCTTTGCCAGGGCCCCAGTGTTGGCGTCATGCAAGCCTAGAGGGGATCTTTGTTTTGCCATTTACCATCTGTGTGGCCTTGAGCTGCCCCATTCACACCTCTGAGCCTTGGTTTGTTATCTGAGCCTTTTAAGATGGAATGGCATGTACAGGAACAGAAGGCAAACTGTAAGTGGCCCAAGGGCAGTGTCTGTGTTGTTCCTCTTCCCAATCTGCCAGGTGGAGGACCTTCAGAGTCCAGCCTAGCCGCCCACAGCTCCTAGCTGCCTCCCAGGGCCCTGCTGCCTTCCCTCAGCCTCCCTGAGAAGTGAGGGAGACCAGCTGGGCAGCGCCCCCTGGTGGTTCACCACCACCTGCACTGAACACAGACAGCAGCCACCTCCCGGCAAGAAACTTCCTGCTGACTTGAAGCCAAGAGTGCTGATTCTCTAATAATAGTGATATGGACCTCATGAATTCATTGAGTTTCCAGGATCAAAAGGTTCTCGAGGCACCAGATGGTTTCACCCCTTGTTTGAAATGGGATAATGCAGACATTCCAAGAAAACGTGTGCCCTACCTTGAAAACATCCCCCACTAAACCAACGATTTGAGCTTGATGGCTAGAATCTGGGGGGTGGGGGGTGGAGGGTTGAATAACTGGGCCTCTTTGGCTGAGTTGCCCACCTGGATGAGCATCTTGCTGTCCACCTCACAGCTGAAGCCACTGGCCTTCACTTGGAACGACCCAGTGCTCCTCTAGCTCCTTCCAGGCCAAAGTCAGTTGGCAGGGGCGCTGCCTCTGAACATTTGAGGATCTCAGCATATGGACCCCAGATCTTGGTATCCAGGTACTGGACAGGGTGGCACCTGCCCAGCAGTTCCTTGGTACACACGCATCATCATGGGGTGTGTGTGTATGTGCCGGGGGAGAATGACAGCTACCCAAGGTGGCATCCAGTGATTGTCATCTTCTTGGTTAGATGGAATGGAACCTTGGATGCTTACTATACAAAGTTCTCCATTCCTGAATCTGGAGTCCCTATTTCTGACTGAATTGTTTCAAACTGGGTATGTCACCCACTCCAGAAAGGGAAGACTGGAAATGGGATGGCCAGAAACTCTCCAGGGAGAAATAACGCATGTGAGCAGCACCCTTGGAGTTGTGCTCACAGTACCCCTGGGTCAGCCCACCCAGAAGAATGAGAAGAAAGTAGAATGCAGTCAGCCTGGTGACCCCACAGCCCTCCCTACGTCCCAGTCACAGCGTCCACACCACCACTGTTAATCAGCAGGGCACTGGATCTGGAGGAGAGCCCTCAGACAGTGAGGTGAAATGCTCTCTCAGACTCACTCTCCAGTCTTCTTTGTACCTTCTTCTAGCCATGTTAGGAAAAATCGAGAGAGCCTTTGGGGCTGGGACAGGGCCTTGAGACCTATCTCTCTGAGATCCCCTCTGTTAGAACACACTTTCTCAGCCATGAGCATGTGCTCCAGGTCAGTGGAGCTGATTCCCCTGCAGAGAGTGAGCCTTGGGGGCACGTTGTCCTGGTCCCTCTGGTTAAGAGGAGAGTCGGGGGTGGGGTGGGGTGGTGGGGAGAGTACTCCACAAGCAATAGGAGGCATCTGGGTGATGGCGGGGCTCTGCCAGTTTTCTCCACTGTTGGCTAGGAATCTTGTTAAAACGAAGGACATATCATGTCAGTTCTCTGCTCAAAAACTCTGAGTGACTTCCTTTTTTTTTTCAGTTGTGCCCTGAGCTGCCGTCAAGTCCTTCTCTCCCTGCAGGCCTGGAGAGGTGGTATCTTCCGCCATCCTGGTGAATCTGGGTTAGCTCTGGCTAATGGAGCCCTGTGGAAGTAGAAGTGTTTCAGCTTGTGTCCATTGGAGCCCTTAGTCACTGTGTGAGAAGTCTACGCTGTTCTGTGGGAGAGAGAGACCACATTTGAGAGATTCATATGTGAGTGAATGTACGGCATCTGTACCTCCACCTGGCAGAGCCTTGAGAGCCTCAGGCTCCAACCTCCATCTGACTGCAGCCACACAGGAGAACCGCAGCCAGAGTCACCCAGCTGAGCCTAGTCAACTCAGAACTGTGAGAAAAAATACTAAATCTGTGTTAAGCACTATGTTTTGGTGTGTTCTGCAACAGGGGGGAACTGGGACATTAGAGTGGGAACCGAAGTTGACATCTGACCCCCACATTGGCTCTGCGACCTCACCCCCACCCCTGCACTGCCCCCAACTGCCCACCCCATCACCCAGCTCTGGCTGCACTGTCTCCTTGCTACTCCTCAAATCTACCCAGCAAGCCCCTTCCCGTCTTAGGGCCTTTGCACTGGCGCTTCCCTTTGCCTGGAATGCTCTCCCCAGGCAGCCTCAGGGCCCACTCCCTCACCCCCACCTGGTATTTCTGGTATCTTCTCAGTGAGGCTGTGCTTGAGCACCCTATGTTGAGCCCATAACCATCCTTAAGTGAGTAAGGTGGAAGTAGTTTTAGTTTCTTTATTTTTTCAGTAGCACTTCACTTATCATCATCTGATATTATATATATTATATACACAATACACACACACATATATATATCCATATATATATACACATATACGGCTTTGTTTCAGTCTACCCCCACTAGAATATCAGCTCCATGAGGGCAGGGATTTTTGTCTGCCTTGTTTGCTGCCCTATCCTAGCCTCTAGAACAATCCTTGTACACAGTAAACATCAGTAAATACTTGGTGAATGATGGATGCCCATTTCAGTTTGGACCGGATCTACTCAGGTATTCAGCCACCTACTTTAACAGAAGAATCCAGTGGATCCAGAAACAGAGTTGATCATCTCACAGAAGCAGCTGTACTGACCACTGAGAACAGATCCTATCAAATTCACTCTTTTCTCTGGCTTTGATCTCCCAACCGGATTGATTGATGGAGGACAATGGATACAAATAAACGGTCATGCACTCATTTGGCAAACCTTGGGCTGAATCAGGCTTCATGATTGGAGGCAAAAAGATCGGACTGTTTTGAGTTCAAGTGCTGAGGACAGGAGATTTCCACCCCTTCTTCGGTCCACTTGTCACAACTCACATTTGTAAAATACCTGCTCGAGGCTGGGCTGCATCAGTGAGCAGGGCAAGCCGCCTGTCCGCAGGGAGCTGATACTCTGTTGGGAGGAGATGTGGTGTCCACTTCAAGAAGCTCCAGGTCTAGGTGAAAAGTAACTCAAATCTCACAAGAGCTGAAAGACAGTACAAAATGACACATCCCGCAGGAAAAGCTATGGGAATTCTGACTGCGGCAGAACTACTTGGGGAGACTCCTTGGAAGAAGGAGCGTTTCAACCAGGCTGGAAAGATGGTGGGATGTGGCCAGCGAGACCACCTCTCTGCTCCCCTCACCGTCTCTAGTCCTTCGCTGTTAGGTCATTTCCTCACCCCTCACCACCCATTTTCAGTTGGAACCACCAGCCATTCTCTCCTGATAACATACTATGATCTGCTCTGCGTCTGTTTATGGTCTGTGTTCTCACCTGAAGATGGCGGGGAGGGAGGAGCAGTGCCCGCTGCCTTATACAGTCCAGCAAGGCTCTTTCCATTGGCAAGTAAGATGGCGGAAGAGAGAAGAACAGTCCTCTGTCACTGCCCTGTCTGTCTAGGAAGTGGAAGATGATCTGAACCTCAAGAAGACCTGCTCAAGGAAGAAACAAGCACTGCAAGGTGGGTCACTCTGGAAAACTATACACCCAAGAAGACCTGAGGACTGTCTTGAAGTAGCTAAGGCTTCAGGCTCTCAGCCTCCCTCAACCAGCACAGGATTTGGCCCTGCCCTCTCCTGGTCCTCTTCCCTCCTGCTGACACCATACCGTCCTGTTCTAAGGGTATCTGATGGACGAGGCCCAGAATCTTCATTGCTTCTCCTTTCATCGTTCTTTCTGTCCTTCATAGGGTTTCTGCTTCAACAAAGCAGTCTTACCCATCATATTAACTTAATGTTCATGTCAATTTGATCACCTTTGTACTTTTTGTTTGTTAACATAGGAGGATTTATGAGAATTAAAAGCATAGTTATGTAAGAATTAAAAGTGTAAGGCATAAGTGAATAACTAAATTTCTAGGACCCTGTGACAGTGTTTCCTTTCCAAACAGGAACATATGTTACTCAAGCTGGAGAAGCCCTGGGCTAAACACTATCTGACTTTTTCTGCTGCTTTGACTTGTTGGTCTGAGAGTTAAGAGCCGCAGTCTCTTCCCTTTAGCATCCGACACCCACGTTTCTCAATCTCTGCAAGCCTCAGTTTCTTTATCTGTAAAATGGGCTGAGTGAGGATGATTTTACTTGCCCCGAGGTCTTCCCACCCCTAACATTCTAACATTTGTCTTAAGTTTCTTCAAATTGTAGTACACTAGTGGGAGAAAGTGAAATATTCACTTGCTACAAAGAAAGCGCTCCTGTGTGCCTAACCTCTCATGGGCAAGAAAAGCTCTCACTGAGCCATCAAGCTTGTAGGAACATGAAGCTGGATCAGCTGGCCGGGGGATGGGCAGGGAGCGAGCATCTCTTTGTGGCTTTGCTCATTGGGACCTGGTTGTCAGCAGCCTAATGAGACCTGGCTTAAGCTGGTGATCTCCTGGGAGCTGTTACCAAAAATGCTCTGTGACTGAATGTGAAACCAGAGTGTGATCACTTCTGCTCTTTTTAAGGATAACAACTTAAAATTCCCCAAGGAGCACATTCCTTCATTGTGAAGTAGTCCCTACGCATCTCCTCCATCCCCTCAGAAAAAAGGAAACAAAAAAGCTTGACTACTTCTGTGCAGATTCCTCAAAAAACAAACAAAAAAAAGCCTATTTTTACAACTCCCTGAAAAAATCCCTGCTGATGGCGGCAGCCAGAGAACATGAGGGGCAGAACAGAGCTGATGCAATACACATTTATTAGCAGCGAGGAAAATTAATAAGGCACCACCTCAGCCATAGCCCAGCTCAGGGGCAGTCCTACAGACCTGCCCCACAGACAGCTGGCCATCTGGTGGTCTCCAGACTGAGTCCTCAAATGCCCAAGTTGCAATCCTAGATCGGCACAGCTGGAGGGAGACTTGGAGATCATCTAGTGCCCAGAGGACAAATGCTTTTTATCACACAGGCCAAATCTAATTGATTGGTAGGGGCTGCCTGCAGCCCTGTGTTGAAAAGTGCTAAGGCTGCATCTTGGTCCCTTGGGAATGAGTGCTATAATTGATTAGCAATGTCTGCCATGGATCAAAGAAGAGTAGCAGTATTCACATCATATGTTTGCCACTCCAGTCTAGTCCAAAATCTCCCATTATATTGATGGGAAAACTGAGTCCCAGTGTTCATTGTTTGTAGGATTTTTCCCAGCTTTCTTGGGAGTCTGGCTGTTATTGATAAGTGACAGACAGCCTAAGTGTCTCAGAGGACTGAAGACATCAGATTCAAAGATTGTCTCTGAAAAGCCAAAATAATTATTGGGTTTGGTTAATTTGATTGCCTGTTTCCTGGAGATAATTGGTAAAATCAGTTGTCTCATAGAATTGATGAGTCAACTATTGTAGATGATCCAACAGGCTCAGGTGACTCCCCTGCCCCCCAAGTCAATGTTTCTCTTACTCTAGTATAGTTGGCTATTGACTCTCCCTCCTTCTCATCAGCCTCCTCAACGTGGAAACAATCACCATGAGGACCTTTAGATAATCCATTTATGATTTTCTTAATAACATTTTCTTTGTTCTACCTTACTTTTATAACAATACCGTATATAATACATACAACATACAAAATACATATTCATCAAATGTTTATGTTATCAAGGCTTCCAGACAACAGAGGCTATCAGTATGAAGTTTTGGTAGAATTAAAATTTGTGCAAGGATTTTCAGCTGCACCAAAGTCAGCACCCCTAATCCCCAAGCTATTCTACGGTCAACTGTAGTTGGTTAAAAAGAATCCATGGGTGAGACTAACCACCTATTTGATCTCAGGACAAGAAAATCTCTAAAAGGCCAAAAGAGTTTTCTAATCAAGTTGCAGTTCATTGAGCATGACCCACCAAGGTTAGGTCTAACTTCTTGACCATGGCTACACCCCCACTGCACCCGCATCTTCTCCTTCCTGCCGAGCTTGGTTTATTCCTTCTTCTCTCCAGGACCTATGGCAGACCCTGTTCCTCTGGCAGAAAATTAAGGCATGAACTTGACACCATAGACAAGCAACTCTCACCCAACCCTACATATCAGTTGTGTCGACTTAGATTCTCTCCTTCCATCTGTGACAGCATGAAGGACGTCCAGGCCACTCCTCACTTTAGAAGGGAGGAAACTGAGACCTGAGCAGGCAAAACTCATTTAGAGTGTAAATTGATACAACTTTTATAAAACAGTATGGAGATTCCTCGGCAAATTGAAAAATGGAAATCCCATAAGAGCCTGTCATCCCACTTCTGGTTATTTAACCAAAAAAACACTAATTTGCAGAGACATGAACCCCCATGTTTATTGCAGTATTATTTGCAATAGCCAAGAATTGGAAAATACCTATGTGTTTATCTTCAGATGAGTGGATAAAAAAGATGTGATATATATACTCAAATACTACACACCCCTAAAAAGAGAAAATCCTGCCATTTGTGACAACATGGATGGAACTAGAGAAGATTATGCCAAGTGGAGTAAGTCCAAAGGAGAAAGACAAATACTAGATGATCTCACTCGACCCCCTGTCTAGTTTGTTCCTAATACTTCTGTCTTATACATGGAAAAGAAAGGAAGAAAACAAAGGTACAGACAGAAAAGAAAATACCAACCAACCCTTGGACACTGACGAGAGAACTGAGGTGACCAGTAGGGAAGGGGATGGGGAGCAGGCACAAGTGATGGGGGCCCAGTGGACAGTGGGGGAGGACTTTCAGTGTGGCAGTGGGCACAGTATGTTGTCATATTTGATGAATGGTGAACCTGTATATATGGGCTTATGTTATTTTGTAAATCAAAGCTAACTCAATAAAGAAAGCAAGAAAGAAACATCTGCCGTCTCCAGTAGGTAGTGGCAGCTCAGGATCTCCTGACTCCAGTTCCAGGCTCTGCTGGCTGCTCGGGGCAAATCTCTTCTGCCTGATTTCCCTCAGTTGCTTATACTACTCTGAGTCGATAGCTACATAGGACCCCAGAAGAGAGCAGACCCTGAGTGAACATCTGGAGTAGCCAGTCACGTGGCCTGTGGATGCAGGGGCGTGAGGAGGGAGCCTGGGTCACTGGTAAGGTGGGTCAGGCTGTAGGCGAGGTCGTGCTGGTATGAATGGGGCCCCCACCTTCTGGGAATTTTGAGACTCAATAACAGCCTCTCTGATCTCCAAGTGCTTGCCCCACCGCCCTCTGGGAGATCTATCTTGGCATCTTTGATACCCGCCATGAATGAACAGTTCTCTTTCCAGGGGCCCTTACTTGGAGAACTTGGCTAAGTGAAAAAGGACCCCCAGTAGTCGGAGGGGAGAGGCCGGGCTTTAGAGTGGGACAGCCCTGAGATGAACCTTGACTTACCACTTAGAAGCTGGGAGCCTGTGCTGAGTTACCTAATCTGTCTGGACTTTTTCCCCATGGCAAGTTCAGATAGAAAAATTAACCTCGTAGCATTCTGGGGAGGAGTAAAAGGGATGCCAATATAAAGGACTTAGCACAGGGCTTGGCACTAGGCCGTCTCTAACAGTATTTTGAACACTTCTCCTTTCAGATCAATACCTTGTGCTTCAGGGCTCGAATCCTACCACACCTCCTCCAGGAAGCCTCCCCTGAACATCCTCAGCCATTCAGGCAGCCTTCTCTGGGGAGCTTCCAAGCTGGTCGGCCTGTGTTCTGACCTAGGACACTGGCTTCTCCAAAGAGCCCATGAGTCACTGGGGCCCGGCGTGGTTTGCATCTCTTCACACTTCAGACTGAGAACAAAATGGGTGCTGAAAAATGTGTTGCACAGACCCTGGCACCTTCCTCCCACCTGGCTCTCCAAATCTCCCCAGTTCCCTGATTTTTCCAACCTCCTGTTTAGTTTGTTCCTAATACTTCTGTCTTCACGTCTCCGGGGCTCTGTTTGCATGAGGGGAAAAGAGTAC